>JACEGR010002753.1:0-120387 GCA_014170235.1 Listronotus bonariensis
AACTAAAATTAATATAATTTGTTACAAAATTAACAAATGGTACGCAACTTTATAAATAATTAGTTTTTAGATTTGGTAATTTATATTAGGTAAATAATAATAATAAAAATTATTTATATTAATTTGAACCGATTAATTTTTACTAAAAACTCAAAAATATACCATTTTTCCTCTTTAATGGAATACCCTGTACAATACATTTTTTAATCGAACACTTGGCAATACGTACTCAACGTTGTATTATACAAACCTACTATTACTTTTTGTAAAATTAAATGTTTTTGTATACCGGTGACAACGAAATTACTATCCAGAAAGTTATTTTTTTAGTGCAACTGTATAGTTTTCAACTTTTGGGACATTATATTGTATCACCGGATGCCAATTTTAGATATAACAGCATCTATGTATTGCTTCCGGCTTAACCGAAAGTAATATAAACATTGGTATTTTAAATGGAACACCCTGTATATTTCTTAGACTTGAATTCTACAGGTTATTTCTGATATTAAACCTTAAATATATTCATAACCTAACTTTTGGTTTTGGAGAAAATGGCGTTTAAAAATGTCCAAACGACAACACAAAATGCAGTTTTATGGGAAAACAAATAAACATTACAAAATTTAAAATGCTAAAAACAGTTCTTTTAAAAGGCTCTATCTTTGTGGATCATTATAATACTACTTTCCTGTAAAATTTGAACTTTTAAGTATAATAACCCTCGTAATTTTATTGGAACACCTTATATATTAATAAAAATTTAAATTATTAAAGCTATTTCTGATATAAAACCCATAATATACCCATAACCTATCGTTTTAAATATTAGAGAAAACGGTTTTTGAAAATTTTCTGACGGGTTTATGGCTTTGCTGCAAGACAATCGCCATTTTTCAAACTTTGTTTGCACTAAACTAAAAAAGTTAGCTTATGGGTTTTATATTAGGAATAGCCCAAAGAATTTCAATCCTAAAAATATATTGGGTGTTCCATTAAAATTACCAGACTTGTCATACTTAGAAGTTTAAATTTTATAGCACTTCCGGTTAAAGAGAAAGTAGTATTGTAATGGTCCCTAAAGGTAGAGCCTTTATAAGTACTCGTTTAGGCATTTTACATTTTTTTTGATGTTCATTTGTTTTTCCACAAAACTCCATTTTGTGCTGTCGTTTGGACATTTTCAAACGCCATTTTCTCCAAAACCAAAAAAGTTAGGTTATGGATATATTTAAGGTTTTATATCAGGAATGACCTGTAGGGTTCAAGTCCTAAGAAATATAAAGGGTGTTATATTTAAAATACCAAAGTTTATATCACTTCCGGTTAAACCGGAAGTAATACACAGATACTATTATTTCTAAAATGGACATACGGTGATACACTATATTGTCCTTAATTTAAAAACTATACGATTGCACTGAAGAAAACAAATTGCTGGATAGTAATTTCGTTGTCACCCAGTATATGTTTAAATAATAATTTTAAAAGAGCACACATTCTTAATTCAAAAATGTGATTGGTTTTAGTTATTAAAAAATATACTAGGTGTTTTCAAATGGCAGTACAAAATTAGCCCTTTCTGTAAGCTTTTGCTATTAATTAAATATGAGTCAAAAAACAATTGTTTTTAAGACACAGAATGGTAAACTTTTTGAAAAATCGGTTTTTAATAATTTAAGTCTTATCCCACTTTAATGCAATTCGGTAGTGTACCAGCAGTAAGGGTCATACTTGGTTATTAAGTCTGGGTAGCATCAATAATTAGTTCGGGCTACAACAAAAATAATGTCCGCTACTGACTTTTGTACAATTTTTATGCTCAGTGTGTCCTAGGATAGGTGTTACAAGGGACAAATGGACCAAACCTTTTTGAATTTTAAAAAAATATCTTGGAAAAACTAGTCGGATGGCCCAGAACTACTAAATACAAAAATGTTACTCTAATTGGTGTTATGCAGAGCAAGTTATAATTAAAAATATGAAAATGCCCAGAAACCAACTACTTTCATTTTAAAAATAGAATAAAATTGTAAAAGTAAATGTTGTAGGGATTTAAATTTTATGTTAAAATTTAAAGTTAAAGCCTAAGAGTAGAAAAAGTGTAATGTACATTACTCATCACATCCTAAATAATGAGCAAGAGAAAACAAAATTTAAAAAAAAAAAATTTTAAATGTATTTTTTTTTATTTGCTGCCTTAAGCCAAGTATCTTAAAAATGTTAATGCATAGTGTAAAAAATTGACGAAAACAATTTTTAACTTTAATTCGTTAACTTTAAATTTTGACATAAAATTTATTTCTCTACAACATTTACTTATACAATTTTGTCCTATTTTTTAAAATAAAGGTACTTTTCCTTGGTCATTTTGCATATTTTAAGTAATAACTCAGCCTACATATTACCAATCGGAGTAAAATTTTGGAATTATCAGTTTTGTACCATGCGACCAGTTTTCTCAGAAAAACGTTTAAAAATTTTAAAATTCTTGGTTTATTTGTCCCGATGTTACACGTATCCTGGGACACACTGCATGTATACCCAGAGTTGGATCGAATACTGAAATTCGGTATTCGGTAAAAAGCATTTAAATATTGAGTATTTAAGAATACCAAGATTGGGATACTGAAGAAGAAGAAAAAAAATATCCTTTAAAAAAATGAATCGATTTTCATCCTGTTGTTGTTAGTATTTTTATTTTTAAAAGCAAAAAAGGTCCTATTCCAATAAATTAGGATATCCGGTAGGTATGAACTTCCAATCATAGTAGATTCAAATTTTTGTATTTGAATACTAAAAATTTCGGTATTTGATTACTTAAAATCCCGGTATTATAATACTGGTATTCACATTTCGGTATTTAAATACTGGGTATTCCGGTATTCGAATACTCAAAACCTATATTCGAATACCATTATTCAAAAACGGTATTTAGAATTCAAAATCCCTAATACTGATCAAAAAATTATTCAGCCGAATACCGAATACCAAAGACACAGATGTATTCGAATAGTATTTGAATACCAGCCAAATGTATTCTGAATACTATTCAGAATACCGAGTATTCGAATACTGCCCAACTCTGTCTATACCTATGATAAATTAAGACAAATTAAAATTCAGCCAGAGACAAGAATGAGACGAGCAACTAAATGTAAATAAATTATCCGAGAGAGAGACAGCTGCTGGGCCTTCCTTGTCTGTCTTCAAGGAAGGTAAACGCAGATGGCGCGTGAGTCGACTTTATTGTTTGCCCGCCAAATTCAAATTATATAGCTGTGCTATTTTTGCCCTTAATGTTAGGTACTTGTTTTTGTTTCCTATTAATATAAAATATTGGGGTTTAGTTCAATAATTACACACACCTAATTAAAAATGTCATTTATTTGGTTTTTATAAAGATTTTTTCTTACAGATAACCATGTCAATATTACCTTAAATTATCTGTTGAAAAGCACAAATTTAATATATACACTGTGATCACTAATAAAAGTAAAAGTTAAAGTCCAATTAGAGGTAAAAACCACGAAACACACAATAAATCACAGAAAATGTAAAACAAACTGTCCAAACAAATCAGCTATTGAAAAATATCAAACACAAATATCGAATAACATTTAGGCGTGCCTGCGGCAACGTTGTCAAGTTAAAAATATTCGATTCATGGTATATTTTCTTTCTCTTAATTAGATGTGAGCCAAAAAGGACATTAAAGTTTACATGCAGAAATTGTAAACAACTTGGCAACCAGGACAAAGCGATGATTGCTCCATCTACGATAGCCTGCCATGATGAAAGACAAAAACATATTTATTGGAACTTGCATTAAAACAGAAAGAGATAAATACAATGGACAAATTGTTAGGACCAGTTACTCGTCTTATTGTTGTCTCTGATGCAGCATAAAGAAAACATCATTCAAATAAACATGTCGGTCATATCTATTTTTATCGTTCTTAACATCTAAGTAAATTATTATATGTCCTCTAAATAAAGTTAAACGTAAGCTGTTAGGTGACAGGTAGGATAAAGATGAAACCTAATATTGTTGTTTTTCTCAAGTTCAAGGGTAATAAATCAAGGTAATTAAATAACAATAATATACAAAAATCGTGGTCGTTCTGCAATAAATAATTTGCAATTTTTAATTAATTTATTTAGATTATGTGCAAGTTCTAGAAAAATAAACACACACATTTTAATGAATTTTATTTGCACAAAATTTGGACACTTTTTAACCATTACATTAAACTTTTGTGGTAAAAGTTAAAAAAAAATACCAGTGGCATTTAAACAAGATTTGTATTAAATTGTTTTTGAAGAACAAAATAGTACTCCACTCTTTCTTTTTAATCCATAATATTTTTTAAATAGTTATTTACTTCGAAGTAAATATAGTTTCTTGATATTTTTCTGTACGACAAAAGGATTTTGTTTATAAAAATAAAAGCCATTTTGATTGATGGCAAAATAAAATCTGATATGGTGTTTTGTATGTAAAATTTGTTTTTCCTAAATTTGTATTAAAGTAAGGTCAAATACTAACATTACTTACAATTTATTTTATATGTTATTAAAAAGTTCTTGCTCTAAAGTTGTTTTTACAGTTTGAAAGTTTTTTTACATGAATTGTTTTCTTGCTGTAATTTTTTTATCTGCGAAAGCACATTTTTCTCTTTTTAAAAATTGCTGCAAAGTGCGCGTGTGTAGATCAAAAAATGCAACAAGGAATTTTTTATGCAAAAAATCTTTCAAATTGTAAAAACAGCTTTAGAAAGCTATTACACAGCAAAAAACCGAACTTGGAAATAATATACCATTTTAGATTACCGATTTTGCCATGCATCAAAATGGCTTTAATTTTTTTAAACGATAACCGTTTATCGCACGGTAAAATATCAGAAAACCAAATTAATTTCAAGATAAATGAGTATTTTAAAAATATTACTAATTAGAGGAAAAACCAATGGCGTACAATTTTTTTCTTCAAAAATATTAAAAACAAATGTTGTCCTAACACCCTGGTAAATATTAAAAAACCCTTACAGCAAAAGACGTAATGTAATGGTCAAAAGAAGTGTGCCAAATTTTGTGCAAATGTTTGCAGTGGTAGGAAAGTTATGTTAAAAAATGTTTTTTTTTCTTTAAATTTAATACCCTGTATCTCGGAAAGAAAGCCTTTTGGACATTATTTTACTTACAAAATTGTCCTTATATCTTGCATTTTATATAATGTTAAAAAATACCAACTCTAAAACAGTAGCTGCTGGTTATTTGTTTTACTATTTAACATATTATTACTAAACAAGGATTAATTACTTATAATTAGAGGCCTAAATACAATTTTAAACATTGGTTTTTACCTATGGTGCGGATTGACCTACCAAATTGGCTATTACCTATGGTGTTTCCTGTTTGGGAAGATTTCGTTTTGGCACCTAATAAAATTTTACCTGAGCTGACCCTTTTTTTTTCTGGTTTGGTCCCGTGGACAAAATGCATATTTATTTCTTCTTCTTGGTACCCTAAAGGTGTACATATGTATAGTTTAATAATTTAGACAGACATATTCATTCTAAGTTTACATGAGCGCTGTAATGCGCATTAGCCAAATGCAAATTTATATAAAACCCACGTGTAAAGACTCCTAAATCCGTGACAATCTTATTGCATTACAATTGTTCTGTTATTATATGGTTTGTTCTGGTAAGCAAGGCCTTTTTTAAATTCCTTAATTAAACCCAAGACTAATACACTAACTTTATAAATTCCCTAAAGAATTCTATTTCCACCTTTAGGGTACCAAACAAGAAGAGATAATTTATACATTTTTGCCAAGGTGTCCAAACCAGAAAAAAAGGATCAGGTAAGGTATAGTATATTTCCTAACTAGTGCTGAAAGTGCCACTTTTTCGCACGGGACTGCAGTTAAGTGCGGAAAAGGAACTTTCGGCACAACCATTTTATAATAATTATTTTTACCATTACTGCTTATTATTATTATTAACAACATTAATCGTAAAAGAACAGTTGGTAGCATTTTGCAAATGAATCGTATAGGCAAGTTGTTGTGGGTAAGTTGCGAAGTTGGAGATTGCCGTTGAGGTGCAATTGAACCGGTCGTCGTTACAGGTAACAGAGACACATTTTTGCTTGCTAGAAGACGGAACAATGGGTCTTAAGTGCGTTTTGCTGTGTTCAAAGGTAGATGAATTTTGGGATAATATTTTGTTTGATAAGTCTGTCTTAAAACTTGTAAAGCTTTTTAGGTAGCCTTCTGCAACAGATGACTTCCAAGCTCCAAGTCTTTTAATATTCGTTATGTCTTTACCAGAATTAGCTAACATTGTAGCTGAGGAACGGCGAAAGCTATGTCCTGTGTAAAGTTCTGGGTTTGGAAGACGTAAATAGGCAGCTATTTAAGCGGGCATCTTGCCAAAATAATTTATTCCTATGCACTGGACAGTACAAGCCAATTTTTTGTAATTAACAAAGTGTGATGTTTCGGGCTTTAACTTAAACGGAAATACTTTCTATACAAAGCTAGATAGTTTCCATTTTCAGTTTACTCGAAAATGACAAAACTTCGGCTAGAATGGTTTTGGAGTCTGGAATATTTACAATTAAAAGATTCTCCTTATCGTCAATATCATCAATGCTAATTATCATCAATTCTTCTCGACGACACGCACCAGCTAGTCCGAAAATTGTAGCTACCTAGACATCATTTGGAGCATTATTAATAAATTTTGCTATTTCATCTTTCGAGAAAATTTTGCCCTTCTTGGGTCTAAATTCCACATTTTGCTTCTTCGAAAATCATGTAACTTTGAAATATTTGCTTAAATCCATGTTCTTTTTGATCTTAATGACACTTTTTAACATAGAATACCTTGATCAATAGGTATAGGGTTTACATGTTTTAACAAGTTCCGCAAAATATGCCATAAAAACTTCTTCTCCCATACTTTTGATTTTTTCTTGCCACACTAGCTTGTAAATGCTGTATATTCTTTCTCTGTGCTTCGACTTGGACGGTAACAAATTTATATTTGCTATTTCGGCTGCTTTTAGAATGGATTCAGGTAATTCCTCGTCAGAAGACTCTATGGGAAACGTTTTTTATTCAAAATCGACGTTACTGATCAGAATGTACTAAAGACACTTTTAATTATCGATGACTTTTAATGACTTTGATCTTTTATAATATGGACACCGGCCCCTGTCAAAACTAAAAATCTAACAAGCAAATTTAATATATACCAGGATTTGTGAAACAATGTTTTTAAAACAGTATTAATTCTTAGTGAATATTTCGTTGTTTAGACCTAATTTGTACTAATAAAAGAATACTATGCCAATAATAAAATTACACTATGTCAAACTTCAGAATTAAAATCATTTTAAGTACCTGTTTAAGTGGGAAATTTGCAAGGGTTTACTTTTCGGCACTAGTGCGGAAAAGTGACACTTTCCAAACTAAATTGTGTGCGGAAAAGTGCTGCTTTCCACACGCTAGTAGAAAATTATTTTATTAGGTGCCGAAACGAGAATTTCTTAAACAAAAACAAACCTCACCAGCCGCTGCTGCTCTAAAACAACCATGTATTTTTAACAAGTTTTGGACAAGGATTGGTAAATTAAACAAACCTTTATTTATTTTAATGTTTGCGCTGCAATTAAAACAGGTATAAAATCTTCCGTTTTAAGTAACTGAATGGTGTAAATGCATTTATAATTATTTGTCTGTAGGTGATAAGTAATAATAAATCATAATTTATATTTGTCTTTAATAGCTAAGAGCGATAAAAACTAGTGGGTGTAAATTTTAAATGAAATATTACGTTAGTCATAAAAGTCGCCAATTTTAGACAGCCGTAAAATGCTTATTGGCTGATATTTTTTAGTTGTAAGGATAATTAGTTGAATATGAAAAACAACTACTAGTATAGGTATACAGTGCATCCCAACAGAAAAGCCACACTCCCGTTCCGTTATTTGTACAGGGTATTCCAATTAAGAGGAAAAATGGCATATTTTTTTACTTTCCATATTTTTAAAGAAATTCAAGATAGCCAATCAATGTATTTTAGCTCGGAGAATTTAAAAATCGTATTAAAAACAATTGCATAAAAAACAAAAACTTACGCCATCAATGTTGTATTTTTTAATGAAACACCATATTTATTATTATATTTTTGCATTCTGTAGTCAATTCTAAGTGTTTTCTATTAAGAGTACAACATGGTAATCTTTTACTGTTTTTAAGTTATTAACGCTTTAAAGGTCACATTTTTGGTTTACTTAATTAAATATCTCAATATGAAACACAGGTAATGCAGTTAATTACCTGATACTTCAAAGTCATTTTTTTATTTCTTTGAAAATTATCAATGTATTTTCTTTTGCTTCACTAGCATTTTCTCCATACTAGTACTGTAGCGTAACTATCTGTAGTTTTTCCTCTAACGAATAATTTATTTCAAAAACTAGTATACCAATAGGTAAAAATTTTAATGACTTCGAAGTATTACGTAATCACCTGTATTACCTTTATTGTGTATTAATATATTTAATTAAATCATATTAGCCAAAAATATGACTCTATGGGCGTCGGTATCCCAAAAAAATTAAAGACAAACATATAGTACCTTTAAAGAAATACTTAGACTTGAGCAAAAAATTTAAAAATATAATTATAAATATGGTGTTCCATTTAAAATGCAACATTGATGGCGTAATTCTTTTGTTTTTTATGCGATTCAACGATTTTTAAATTCCCCGAGCTTAAATACATCTATTGGCTGTCTTGAATTTTTAAAAATATGGGCAAAGTAAAAAATATGTCATTTTCCTTATTATATGGAATACCTTAGACACTTAAAAAATCCTGAATCACGTCAATTTTTATTTTTAAAGGGGGACATTTTTATGTCAAAATTTGTTCAGGGTTACCCTTTCCGCACCAACACAAACGTCAAAAAGTTCAAATGAAAAAGGGAGCTGAGTAATACCTTATCTTAAAGGGTTTTATTTTTTTACATATACTTTAATTTTGTAGAATAGCTATAGTAGTACTTTTTAAAACAAAAAGTAGATAAGTTTATTACATAAATGTATATTATTTCATAAATTCAGTCATTTTCTAGTACTCTTACTTTCTCTCTCCCTTATTTTAAACGAGACACCTGGGGTGCATTCAGAATCGACGCCCGGTACTTGCCCGACATGCGCACATGAGGTCACGCGCAATAAGCAAGACCTTATCAAAACTAAAGATAAGGAACAAATTCGTTTGCCAAGGTCAAGGTTGGAGTAAAGTTTACCCCAATTTTGTCGAATCTGAATGCGCCCCTTCTATATTTTTATTTATTTAAATATAAACTGTTGTTGTAAGTACAATGACACTTCATTTGCTACTTTTTTACATCTAACTTCTAAATATTTTCATTTAATAATTTTTAATGTAGAGTGCCATGAAAACGGCCAAGTCGTTACGGCAAAATAGATAAAATACATTCATTTTCCATGGCTCCTTGGTCCAAAATTTACAGTATAATCGCATTAATAGAACTTTTAATTAAACATACTTACTTGGTTAGGTTAAGTGTCAAAAACTGGCAAATGCAGTGTCTTCCCACTCGAAATGACATTTTTTATTTTAATGAACAAAAATACACCGAAGGAAAAGAAAGTTAAGATCGTTTTCGACTAAGCAGCAAGTAAAACAAAAAAACAACTGAAAATATTTAAAATATTGCATATTAAGGTGATAACATACGCATTAAATTTTGTTTTGATATTTTAAAAACTAAAAAAGTTATAGGGCTAGGGACAACAGATATCTAGAGTACATTTTCTCGAAAACTATTTAACCGACCTTAGAAAAATTAAGTCGGTTAAAAACAGAATATAAAATTCTTTAGGGTATGGTATCACTTGACCTCATTTTCCATTTTAACTGTTTGACGTTTGTGTTGGTGGGGGAAGGGGAAAACCCTAGACAAGTAAATTTTAGCACAAACATGTGTTATCCTAAAAATAAAAATTGACGTGTTTCATGATTTTTTAAGTGTATAACGATAATATAGGGGGTGGCTCGTTTTAATAATTGAAATGCACTGTTAACAAATATACATAATATATAATATGCTTAAGACGTTAATTTAGTAAGGATTACATTAAAAATATTGGACCAGGAGGCAATTTAACAATGTGTTTGAACTCGTGCTTTGTTTTATGGCTAAACTAAAATTTTATAACCTTGACCAGATATTCTTAAAACTGAATTTATAGATTGACGTTTTCGTCACCGATCGCCGTTTGACGTTTTAGTTTCTGATGTGGTATATGGAAACGATAAACAGAAAATATAAATTGAAAACGTCAACCTATAAATCCAGCTTAGTCGCTGCCACCGGGAACTGCTGCGTCAAAGTCAACTTTCTCATTTTAAATAAAACACGCTATATATGATTTACTTTTTAGATTTTGCCTAAAATTCTTAACATAATTTATGTATTATGTGTTTTATACCTAACTTCAACCGTTTTTGACTTATTTTAAATTTAATGTCAAAAATTACGTTTGCAAGCCATTACGTAACCATCAATTATTTTTATAATTGTTTTTTAATCTTTGGACAATCCACGAAGGCTGAAAGCGTAAATACTAACGTATCGTGGGTGTCTTAAGCACGGAAAGAGGAAGTTTGTTGACACGGGACTTAAAAACTTGAAGATTTGGGGGAAGGAAAGACCTCCGCTGGCAGTAGGTTCCACAGTCTAGAAACTCTAGAGATAAAAGAACAAACGAAATGGGAAGTTCGGGGCCTGTGAACCGTATAGGGATGCATACGCGCGACACCACGAGTTTCTCTGTTGGGAGCTGCAAGAGGAGGGACTATACTGGATAATTCGTCGGAGCAGAAGTCGTAAAAGTATCTATAGAAGAGCGATAGATCTCCCACAGCTTGACGATGGGCAAGAGAAGGAAGTCTTTGAGTAAGTAAAGGATCATTAATAAGACGAACAGCCCTTCTTTGAATGGCATCAAGAATGCTGAGGGTTGTAGGGGATGCCATTCCCCAGACATGAGGACACAGAGAGGGTCGAATTTGGGACACATACAAAGTGTATAAATTGGAAGGAGAAAAATACTTTTGGCTCGGAAAAGAAATTTTTGAAGCCGCGATAGCTATAGATACAATATGTTTATGCCAGTCAAGGTTATTCTTAAATGTGACGCCCACGAGGTTAAATTTGTCCCCGCTCTGCAAAACCTGGCCACTCATAAGCAAAGGATGAATGTTTGATTATTTTTTTCGCGACAAGGAACATGATTGTGTTTTGGATGCATTAAATTGAACGAGATTTTTAGCGCCCCAATCCAATATTAAATTGAGATCCTGTGAAAGAGATATCTGCATCGCCCTGCGTTTGCTTTCCAAGTCGGGTTGAGAGATTGGTTTGGGAACCTGAAAAGTGGAGTGAAGGGTACTATCGTCAGCATAACTATGAATGGGATTGGTTGTGGAAGAAAGTAGGTCGTTGATGTGAAGAAGAAACAAAGTTGGTGCTAGTACTGAACCCTGAGGCACTCCAACATTAATTTCGTGAAAGCTTGAAGAGTGGCCATCAACAATGACTAATATACGTCGATTAGAAAGATAACTGGAGGCCAAGAGCAGATTTTAGTTGAAAGACCGTAGGAGGGAAGTTTATTAAGAAGTGCGTCATGCCAGACTTGGTCGAAAGCTTTAGATATATTAAGAGCAATGATCTGGGACTCACCTAGAAACTCAAGAGACTTGTTCCAGTTGTGTGAAATGAAGGAAAGAAGATCTGCTCTAGATCTCTTGTGACGAAATCCGTATTGCCTGTCATGTAAAATTTTATGTTTTTCTAAATACCTAAGAATTTGCGAGTTAATGGATTTTTCCATTACTTTACCAAGCATTGAGAGGAGTGAAATTGGTCTATAGTTGGATGAAAGAGATTTAGATCCATTCTTGGAAATAGGCGGGACACGTACAGCTCTCCAGCTGCCTGGAAAAATACCCTTGTCATTAGAAATTCGAAAGAGCCTGGTTAAAATAGGTGCAAGTTCAGGAGCACATATTTTTAAAACGGTTGCTGGAATTCCATCTAGCCCAGACGATTTCTTGGTGTTAAGGGAAGAAAGGGTATGCTTAATGTGTTTTACCTTAAAAATAATATTGGGCATTTTGTGAGGAACTGGGGGAATAGTTGGAATTGGATGATTGACAGGTGGATGAAGGGTTGAATTGGCAGCAAATTGTTTAGCAAATAGTTCGGCCTTTCCTTTGGATGTAGAAATAATTTCATCTTCCAAAGTTAATGGTGGAAAAGAACTGGTACAGAAATTTCTACTGATGTTTTTGGCAAAGGACCAGGAGGATTTGCTGCCATTTGAGCAAGAAAGTACTTTGTTTTATTATACGGTTATCAAAGAAGTCTTTGGCTTCTGAGATTGTTTGGTGGTGGTGGTTTCTTGCTTCAATGCTGGCCTGTCGGTTTTCTGGACAAGGATCCTGTGGAAATTTCTTGTGAGCCTGAACTTTTAAAATTCTAGCGTTGTCACATGTTTTAGTGAACCAAGGTTTGTGATTAGATGGTTTGATCGTTTTCTTGGTGTGAGGTACATAGGTTTCAACGCCCAATAGAATTAACTTGGTCAGTTACTTACAGATTTCGGAAGGATCCTGGGAAGAAAAGCAGATAGTGTCCCAAGGGTACGTGGCGGTAGGAGTCATAATAAGGTTGGTAAGAGAATTACTGACTGCGAAGATTTCGGCTGCTCTGCCTTGAGGGTCAGTTTTTGAAGAGCCTAGCCAGTCCTTATTATTATTATGGATATTGAAATCGCCAAGCACGATGACTTCGGCCATTGAAAACTGGGAAATAGTACTGTCGATCTTTGTTGAAAGAAAGTCAAAGAATTCGACATAGGAATTGTCAGATGGAGATCGGTACAAACAACAGATAAATTTAGTAGAAGACCTAAGGGAAAGTTCGAGCCAAAGTTCATCGGGCCTACCCGATTCAAGATTAGAAACTCGAGCACAAGCCAGATCGTTGCGAACTTAAGCACACACGCCCCCATGTGGGCGAAAAGACGAAATAAGTTCGTAGCCTGGGAAGAGAAGGTGTGTGGTTGAAGTTTTAGAACTTATTTGTGTCTCCGTTAGAAATAGTATGTGGAGCTTAGATGACTCAAGGTAATGGTGAACGGAGTATATATTGGTGTTAAGCCCACATATATTTGCAAAGGAAATCAAATCTTTCGATGATGGCCCCCCCGGATGCACCCCTCGCCAGGAGATCCGAATGGAGGGGTATTTTACCTTCGGAATGATTTACTAAACTACTTTTCTAAACAGAAGCCTCTAATATAAGTTGGGTTGAGTTTCTCGTAGAGAAAGAACTTCATTGGTAGACTGCATTGATATATTTACAATTTATAAATACAGAGGGGTTAAAAATAATCGTTAAAAATTATACCGACAAAAACGTTAAAAGTGAATTTTTTCAAATGGTAATCCTCATCTTATCTATTCATTCAAAATTTTTATACTTTTCGAAATATTAACAGTTTAATATGTATATATTCTTTTATTGCTTTTAAGTACGACTTTGTTTGGTTTCTAGTTGGACCTGACCACGAAATGCGGCGTCGTCGCACCGTACTTAAAATCATTATTAGAATAGATAAATATTAAATTGTTATTATTTCAAAAACTACAACTTTTGAAATAGACATTCTTTTACAAACAACCCCTTATTTTTAATGCTTAATGGGATAAGGTAAAGAAATGGGAGTTTCCATTTAAAAAAATTGACTTTTGAGGTTTTTGTTGTTATAATGTTTAACGATTATTTTTGACCCCTCCGTATTTATTAATTGTAAAAATATCAATAAAGTCTAAGAAAAAGTTCTTTTTCTACGAAAAATCCAACACCAACTTATATTAGAGGCTTTTGTTTAGAAAAAATTGATGGTTATGTAATGGCTTGCGAACGTCATTTGTGACATAAATTTAAAATAAGTCAAAAACTGCTGGGCCTAGGTATAAAATACTATTTACAAATTATGTTTAGAGTTTTACGCAGAATCTAAAAATAAATAATATATAGGGTGTTCCACTTAAAATAAGTAAATTGACATTAACTTCCGGTATATCCGGAAGTGGTATAACTGTTAAAATATTTTAGTTGTATGTCCACCATTGACTTTAAAATGTTACCAAATTTTTAATAAATTTAAAAACCTACTTTCTTGAGAAATCGATCGCAGCAGTTCCCGGTTGAACACCTTGTATTGGTAACAGAGGTAGGTATAACAATTTCTTTTTATATGCAAAAAAAAAAGAAATAAAGAAAGCAGAAACATTAAAAATTTACCTAAACAGATGGATAAATTTGATTTTTTTCACCGCTTTTATTCCTTTTATTATTTTTAGCCCTTGCCAATATATTTTATTTATTAATAGCCTTAAATTAAACAGAAGATAGATAGATAGTAAATAAGCTTACCGGTACAAACTACGTTAAAAGAAAGTCCCAAGTACACTCCCTCAAAGGTGGCGAGGAAAGTTGTGCATATTATGACTTTTTCAACTTTCTGAAGCCACCCTATTTAACCAAAACGGTGGCTCTTGGAAAAAAACATCAATACAATATTCTAGCTTATTACCCAATCAAAATTTTTTATTTTGGCTAATTTTATTATGAAACTAACCGTTTTGGCTAAAAAACGTGAAAAACCTGTATTTGTGACACTTTATTCCAAATAATTTTTTTCTTCGGGTCGAATCTATGAGGGCTTTTTACATTTTATTTTAAATGATGTTTTAAATATTTCTACCAATTTTTAGCCAGTTGTGATTTTTGTAACTTTGGACGTCTAAATTAACCGGACTATTATGGTATGTTCCGACATAAAAATTAAAAATTAAAATTACTCACACTAACAAACGTGGCATTGTTACAAACCATAAATTTATAACCACAGGCCGTATGTGTGTATACATATTAAGTTAAGCACGCTATATGCACCTTTACCTAGCCCTCTTCCCAACATGGGCGCGTCGGAACAAATTTATTAAACATTATAAACAATAAAGTTGTGTTATCGCATTTACAATGATAAGTGTAATATTATTAGCGTAAATCAACCTTACAGCAATTTAAACAATAATGGGAACTATTAATTTATTTTAGTTAAAATAAATTTAATTTCCTAACAGCTACGAGCCCAAAATATTACATAGTTTATGAAGCTAAGGAACTGTGTTGGGCAAGAATGGTGCATTTTCTTAAAAACATTAAATTATTTAAAAAAAAACAATTTAAATAAAGAAGCATAGTTACGTAAAATACGACACTCACTAAAAATGAATCCCTTATATTATACATACCTGGTGTCAACGAATCTATTAGACAAGCAATAGCTTCTAGAGAATTAGACATATTAAAATAAGACCTGGTACAAGAAAATAGTATGAAAATGAATGTGGAACCTGCTGCCCGCGAAGGTCTTTCCTTCCCCCAAATCTTTAAGTTTTTAAATCTCGTGTCAACAAACTCCCTCCTACTTCTCTTAAAACACCCATGGTACGTTAGTATTTAGGTTTTTAGTCTTGGTGGTTTGTCCAAAGATAAAAAAAAGAGAAGAGTTTTCGCATATTCCTTACTTTTTGTTACTTCCGGTTTAATCAAAAGTGATTCCAATTTTGAATTTTTAAATGGAACACTTTGTAAATTTTGCCATTTTTTATTCCTAAGACATTTCTTAATAGTAATTTGACATTTTAAAAGTTTTTACGCCCACTTAATATTTTGAGAGCCACTTGTAGTATTGCATCTAGTTGGCTCTGATCCGAAATTTTTTAACCCGATCGCAAATAAATTGGTATCGTTAGATTTTTCAAAAAATCCATTATTTAAAAAAGCTTGTCTAAAAGGGTTACCGTTTGGAAAAAAAAGTTAGACAGGTCAATTTGCCAAATTGTTTTATTCCTATCTTTCATATTATAGTCACTAAAACTTTGCGATTGTATTTTTTTAACATCACCTAGGGTCACTTAATTAATTTTTGCCAAATCATAGCCACCTAGATGCAATATTAAAAATGACTCTAAAAAATAATGGTAATAATATTTCCTTTATTCTCATAAACATATTCAAATCTGAACATTGACAGCGTCATAGTTTTAAAGAATAAAAATATATGAGACAATTAGTTATAAAATATACTATGGTCAAAAATATAACAGCCATTTTGTACATAAATCTAAAATTTTAGTTCCAACAAAAATCCCAGGACTGCTAATCAGGTTACGAACCGGTAACAAACTGATTCCATTATAACCCGGGAACACAGAACTGTTACTAAAAATTCAGGATTTTACTAACCGCGAACGCTGCTTTTTCACTGCGCATGCGAATAGTCCCAGAACCGGTTCAGAATCAAATCCGCGAACAAAGGTAATGTTAACCTGCTCAGTAAAGTCTAGATTAAAATTTAATAAAATCCCTAAAATCTTAATGGAAGCTGTTTGTTCCAAACTTCTATTGTTAGCAGGTACATATAGGACTTTAAACTGTGATGTCTGAAAAATAAAAGGTTAGTCTTATCTGGATTTAAAATAGGATTATTAGAGCTGCACCAATCTGACATTTTTTTAAAACTTCAACCGAGTTCTTAGAGAGTAGTACTTTATCGGCAAAAGAGATAATACAAGAAGTGTCATCTGCAAATTAATTTAATTTCAATATATCGAGTTTTTTATTCAGATCATTAACAAATATTAAGAATAAAATGGGTCCTAATATGGAACCTTGTGGTAATTCTCTGTTAATTGGGTTTTTTGCTAAATACGATTTACTTTGGCCAGAACTAATACACACAGTCATACTTCTGTTAGTCAGATATGATTCTAAATTTGAACAATTTAAATTGTTTAAATAAATTAGAAAATTGGCAAATGCAAGAAAACAAGAGACTTGCCTAATAGATAAGTTAAAATATAATAAACATCAATCAATCAATAATTTATTGGTGCCAATGTACAATGTGCTTACACAAGTCAGTATAAAATAATTAAAAATATTCTAAATACTCATTAATACATTTATAATGAAGTTTACAATACATTCAAATATACTATAACCATACAACATTAAGGTACTAACAGAACATTTAAAAGAATAAAATAAAATTAAATTAAAATAAAAACATCTTTACTGGTTATCACTTATGTCACAATTAAAAAATTCAATGGTTGAATAAAACGCCTTATTTATAAAAAAGCTCATTATTTTATTTTTGGACATGGGCATTGGCAAATTTCTCACCGGTTCTGGGAGCTTATTAAAAAAGTGAATTAAAAGATGATCCGGGTCATTCTGACACCTTTTTAACCTCCTCTGCCTTAAGAGCAAGTTATGGCTGTTTCGTGTAGCATATGAATGCACTAATTCGTGTGTACGATACTGCCCTGAATGGTGCTATATAACAGATTTTCTAGAATAAATAATGAAGGCAAAGTGAAAATTTTGTTGGTTAAAAAGTCCTGCCTACAGTCGTCACGATATGGCGTGCCTGATATAATCCTTACAGCCCTTCTCTGTAAGCCAAAAACCATGACCCCACACGAGCAGTGCATATGCAATATGTGCATGAAAAACAGAAATGTATGCCTGTCGCAGGATTGCCATAGAGACACATTGCGCAAGGTTACGAAGTACAACAGGTAAAAATTATATTCTGGGTTTTGTCATTGTTTAAAAATAGCTTGTTGCGGCAAACCAGCCATCAGCCCTTCCCCGTGACTCAGAAGAAGCCGCCATCACTTTCTCAAAGTTCCCATACACACAGGAGAAGGTCGTGTCGTCCGCACAAAGGACTTCGTTTGTTGATGGATTAACACTGGAAAGGTCATTAATATATATTAAAAGTAGTAATGGTCCCAGAACAGACCCCTGAGGGACCCCTACAGTTAATTTCCTCCTTGCAGAAAAGACCTCCCCCACCTTCGCACTCTGATACCTGTCAGTAAGGTAGCTTGCTATTAATGATAAAGTATGTAGATTATATTTATACAGCTCAAGTTGTTTTTAAAGCAGATCGTGGGCTACGCAATCGAACGCCTTGCTTAAGTCACAAAAGGTCGATGCCACCGTCCTCAAAGGTCTCCATTATCTCTGCTACAAGTCTCAGAATTGCCGTGGTTGTATTGCAGCCCCTCCTAAAATCAAATTGAGAGTGTGTAAAAGACTAAATGATTCTAAAAACTGTGTTATTCTGGATCTGTGACATCTCTCAAAAATTGGGCTGATAATAATGATTTTGATGGTTTTAATAAGTTGTACATTAAGTCCATATAATATGTCCCTACTTTTTTTATTGTTAAGAAAGTTTATAACGTCACGCATTTCTATCATAGTAACCTTGTTAAATAGAAATTTTTTTAAGGAATAATTAATGTGCCCTCCATTGGATTGAAGTTGGAGTCGCCAACCATATACTCTGCAACCTGTGCGCAATATTTACAAAGAAATCATTAAAATTATTAGGGTTTATTTTTATTTCAGGTCCTAACCCTTAAGTTGCTCAACGATATTCATTTATTATATCCCACATGCACTATTTGGATTCGAAGCATTTTTTATTTAATTATCATTTAAAAGCTTTTTAGCGTTTTAGAAATATGTGACCTATAAAAGTTCTGTACTCATTTCTATATTTGTTTAACCATGGAGAACAACTATGCTCATAAAGTTCACCTAGAAAGCATAGGAGCTGTCTCATTTTCTTTAATTTATTATTAAACCAGTTTAACGTATGTGCTTGGCAGCTTGGCAACTCCTTTTAATGTATGTTTTTAATGGAAAAGCTTTATAATAAGCTTGTATTATCATATTTAAAAGTAGAACACTTTTCATTAACACCAATATTATCATCATCAAGAAACTCATACGCATTACAAAAGCACATTTACCCTTATGTGTTAAAGGTCTACATGTTATTTTGGTGTTCTCAAAACTTTTATTTTGAACTGGACAAGGTATAATACCATTTGCCTCAAGTGATCTGATATTCCCACATCGTATAGTGTCACCTTGCAGTCATCACTACAGAAATTCAAAAAGACACCATCCAAGCAGTTGTTTTGCCGGGTGGCTCCTATCATCATTCTGACCAGACCAAATTATTCCAAGACTCCACATAGTTCAGTGCATTTTTGCTTTCCCACATCAAAATAAACGGTAAAATCCCCCAGGATATTAATGCGATCATTGCTATTCAGTTCGTTTAAAATATGTTCAATAGTTCTTAAGAAGGTGTCAAAGTGGCCCGAAGGACATCTATAAGTTGTAATTACATAAATTTACAACATGATATACAATATAAAATATAAATTAATTTAAGGTTTCTTATCCATATAAAAGTTAACACGAACCATAATTATTAAATTTATATCTTCTATTAACAACTATTATCCTATAATTAAAAGCTGCTCCCTCCTAAAACCATACCTGTTCATACGCCAATGAATCTTCTTGTGCAAGCAGCAGAAATAATAAAACACACCTGTTAGCTGCAATGGCGATTATTTATTGCGTAATTATGAAAATTGTTTGTTCTCGATTGGTTTAACTTTTAACACGTGACCAGGGACTTCTGTTTAGGGATTGGCAATTTGGTGGTGGGCATTTACTATTACTCTCTTAAGTTAATTTTAATAATTTATGTTAATTTTTATGTAGGGAAATTATTGCGGCGACGAATATACTTCAGTTTAAATAAGTTTTTTTTTGTTAAAACATAAGGGTTCTAACATCATTTGTATTTTATTTTATATTATGTTTTTTCAATAGTCCATAAAAGAGTGAATGCCAAGTACCTACGTACCGTGAATCTTTTCAAAACACCGTTTTCTACGGTTTTTACATAATTTTTGCATTAAATTGCATTTAATATTGCCGCAACCATATATATACACATAGGGCTTAATGGCACCCTGGGGTTGAAATTATTTAAAGCAAAGCTATTTAATTTAATACGAAAATAAGGTAAAATACGTTAAAAAACGGGGTTTCAAAAGGTAAAAGCCAAATATTGTGCGACACTTTAGCTTTAAATCAAGAATTGTGTGCAAAGAAGGGGAATACAGTAAAAATAGGATTAGTTTAAATTTCAAGTCTGATGATGAATATCTCGAGAACGAAACGTTTTTGCCAAATAATTCTTTCAGAATCGTGATCAGCGCCCCAAAAAAAACCCGTATACCAAATTTTATCAAAATTGGACTTGCCGATGCCCTATTTAAAATTAAAAATGAAGTTTAATTATGTAAACTCGTTTATTTTTGAAAAAAAAACTTTTTTTTAATTTTTAATGCATAAACGGTAAAAATGTAGGTTAGTGCTTACTTACTTTATATACCACTAAAAAAAATTACTATCTGATAATTGCATTTTGGGTTCCAGACCATTCAAAACTTGTTAAAAATATTAACTTTTTTCCTAAAATTATTAGTAATAAAGTTTTCCATATGGTGGAAACTTAAGAAGACACATCTAAAATAGGAATTTATGTAACAAGTGCACCAAGTAATAATTTTTTTACGAATAGAAAGTTTGACAGCACAGCCATTAGGCAAGTGCGGCAATCAATGAGTAAAAAAAAGAGATACTTTATGCATGTGTTACATACTATATTTCCACGACCGTATAAAAATTTCTCAAAATATTATTTTATACATGTTTTATTTATCTAAACTTATTAATTTTTATTTTTCCACCACAGCCAATATATTGCAACAAAAAATCATAGCCTCTTTATTTTTAAGAGACAATTATTCTCATCATAACTATGCATTTAATATTTAATTTAAGAAAATTGTATGTGCCTACTTACTTTTTGTAGAAATAATACTAAAACCGTATGAATTCCTTTTTAATTTTTTAGTCATCCAAATTCATTTTTACTATTAATTTTCAATAATTTCTATTCAATTTATTTGCAAACTGTCAAATTTTAAAACTAGTGACACATGAACTAAAAGAAATAATTACGACGTCAAAGGCAACTTGACCGTTTGGTTCAGTTGATGTCTCGTTTACCGTTACATTGCATAAATTGATATTTAGGTTGTAGTAGGCATTGAAACAAAACACTTATTCAAAATGTAAAAGAAATCTTTAAAGTGTTAAAAGAGACTTTTTTAACATTTTATGTAGTGTATCAGAATGGAGAACTTTAACTTCATGTTAACGATTTAAAATTTAGCATTTTTAACGGCCGTGAAAAAAAACAATTTTTACTTGTATTTGTATTATAGAATTTAAATAAAGATTCAAAAAAAAATGTCCATTCAAGATAATTTAGAATAAACACTATTTTCAGGTTGAGAAAAATAGTTTTGATTTAAAAAATCATAGCAATAAAATACGCTTTTGGACAATATTTATGTAAAATTTCAATAAACAATAATAAATATTTTCATCGTCACTAACAGTTTTTTGACAACAATTTTTTTAAAATTTCAAACTATCATATTGTTGCGCTGAAAAATTTTACTGACACACATCCTTAAAAAAATAATAGTTCTCCAAAAATTTATTATTATTATTTATTATCGTAAATTGTCGTTTTCATGAAATCGGGCTGAACTTTTTTTTGTTTCCTGAGTTTGGATTTTTACTTCTACAAATATCAATATTTAAATGGATCGAATACACCTTTTTTAAGGAAATTTAATGCACTATAAAAGAGACTCCTAACATTTTTCAATGAATCTTTTTAAAGTTGAATTCAAAAGTAATTTCAAAGTCGAATAACTTTTAAAAGACCTTTTTGTATAACCTGGAGAAAAAGTAATAACTTTTTTCCAAGGAAAAAAGTAATTTCATGAAAAGACGCACTTTACTACCAGTCAACGGAGATAAAACAATACAGTGCATTCCAATAATTTAGTTATTTGTATACTTTAAAAAATCCTACAATACGTAAATTTTTATTTTTAGGGGGACACATTTCTGTGTCACAATTTACTTATTCAAGGTTATCCACACCATCACAAACGTGAAAAAGTTTAAATGGGAAAGGGGGTGAAGTAGTACATCATTTTAAACCTCCTGACGAGTACTTTATCACCTTAGAATATAATGTCAATATCTTCACCTACTACAAAATAACGGTACTTTAAAATTACCCAAATACCTTATTGGGATGGCCATATTTTCGAAACTAATGAAGTAAGATGTACCTAATGTGGTATTTTCCCAAAGCTTTTTAAGATCTTTTTATTGGTAATATAATAATATACAGGCTGCTTTATAAAAATATATACACCTATTTATCCTACTCTGTATATTATCGCTAGTATTACCATTAAAAAGATTTTAAAGAGCTTTAAGAAAAATACTACATTAGGAACCTCTAACTTTATTAGTTTCAGAAGTACGGCCATCCCAATCAGATATTTGGGTAATATTTAAAGTTCCGCTATTTGTAGTAGGTAAAGATATTGGCTATATATTCTGGGGTTATAAAGTAATGGTCAGGAGCTTTAAAATGATGTACCATGTTACCCCCTTGAGGATGATAACCCTGAACAAGTAAATTCTGACACAAAAATATGTCCCCCTAAAAATAAAAATTGACGTGTTTCAAGATTTTTTTATAAGTGTACAAATAAGGGAATTTTAAAGGGTGGCTCGTTCTAACTGAAATGCACTGTATATATATTAAATTCTGTTGTAACCATGGCAATAAAATATATTTAATCATGACTAACATAGAAATAAAGTTATAAACAAAAAATAAAGGCAAATAAAAATTATTATTCTTGTTGGTGTTAATTGGCGACGGTTGTTAATTATTGTTTGAATGCAAAATAGGAGTCTTTAATGGCCCGAATAATGAGGTGTAGGTAGTGGAGTGCTGGTACATTGCAGCAATATTGTCAATTAGAGGTAGTATGCGAAAAGCTGTTAGTAATTTGAGCTTTATTCTATAAGTAAGAGATAAGTGAAAACCTATGTTGTTCTAACACAAAACTACAAAATCTGACTTTTAAATTTATTTTAAGGAAAAACATATTCTAAAGCAAAAAATTAAGCGTTAAAATGCAAACATTTAGTATTCTGACATAAAACTTAAATAAGGACAATAAAAATGTTAAGGCAAAGAAGTAAAAAGTTCTTTGTAAAAGAATCCCACTAAAAACATAAATGTAAAAAGATAAGCCAAGTTTAATACTAAAATTTTGCTTGGCTGTGGGCTTCTGCCGCAAAAGAATGGAGATCTAAATGAGTACCAAGTTCTCTACAAAATCCAAATATGTATTTATAGAAACAAAATAATATTTTGAACAAGTATAAAACTCTTTTTCTCTGTTTTATTGGTGGTTAAGTATGCCAACTACTGTTATTTAAAAATCGGTGATTTTAAACTGGGTTAGATTTGACTTGCCCATTTTTTATCAAAAAAAAAAATATTTAAATATGTTAAATAACTATATAATGACTGACATAATGAAATCTAACCTTTTTAAGATCCCACATTTGTAAAAAACAATTGTTACATTAGGTATCCAATAAAACAAAGAAATAATGTTTCATACTTGTTCATAATGCTATTTTGTTCCTATAAATAGGTATTTGAATTTTGTACAAGAATTTGGCACTAATTTAAATATCCATACTTTTTGCGGCGAAGCCTACAGCCAAAAATAATTTTAGTAATGAACTTGGCTTACCTTTTTCTTATTTATGTTTTTGGTGGGATATCATTACTTTTTGTAAAGATTCACTTCGAAATCTAGGTTGTAAAAAAAAAAAGATATATTTTTGTGAATTAAATAAGTCACAAATGTCATTATAGTACATTATTTAAAAGTAATAATTTATTTTAAGACTATTTCAGCTATAACTTAAAATAATTTAGTGGAACGATGCAGCATAAAACGCAATCTAATAGGTGGGTTTATGCAAGACAAACGGGCGGTTGTTTAGTCCGTATTACATTACAAGGTTTTGTTTGGGACCGTTACCAATTTTTTGACATAATGTTACTTTTTTAATTTTCGTTATATTGTATAAGTTATTTGTTAAAGTATGTTGGTCAATAAAGTAATAAAAAAATAAGCACTATTAGTTACCCAATCCGAAATGTTTACATGCCGGCATTTACGTTAGACTGTCTCCTTTCCACATATCGCCTATGAACGACTTCAGATAATTACTAATAAAAAACTATACAATCACATTTTTAAAATAAAAAATCCCGCAATGTTTCTTTTAAGGTCTTAAAACATGCAATTGGTTGATTTTTTTCTCTCTAAACTAAACAAAATATGAAAAAAACTAGGAAATATAAAAGTTGTATTTTTATTTGCTTTATCTTAAAAAGCACAAAAATACTACACCCATTTCTACAGACCGTGGAGTACCGTTTCTTTGTTAAAAATATTCCTTCTGTTGTCTCTTGAGACGCCACTGTACTTATTAAACGTAATTAGGTTAGTAATTAAAAACGTCCTTAATGCCAATATTATCATTGCCAAATTAAAACAAACTTGGGTAAAGAATAGTAAGGATAGTTTAAAAAATAGATTTTTTTTAATTTTAACACTCTGTATCTCAAAAGGTAAGACGTTTAGGACATATGTCCATGGGAAGTTTTTTTAATAAGTTCAAGAATCTTCCCCTCAATATTAGCATGCTTTTAAAGAACAACTTTTATATTGGAATTTAAATATCTACTCGTAACGGCTTAAACGCTACAAATAAAAAACTTTTTTTTTTTTTGTATTGGGACACCCCTTCATAATTAAATCTAAAGAATCTTTTAAATATTTTAAATGGTAATATACTCAGGGTATTCTGTATATTTTCTGGTTGTCCGACGGACATACGGTTCGACTGGAAAAAAATGCCAAACTTAAGAATTTTAAAACCACTTTTTTCCCCTTTAGGTGGTATGTCCACATATTAATTTTAAAATTGCAGTTATTTAAAAAGAATCCTCTTTTAGTCATATAAAGTTATTGATACTCTTTGATGGGGACCAAAAGTAAATTTATATAACACGTCACTTTAAATCACCTAAAGAACTAAGAAAAAAGCAATAAATTGCAGAAATATTTAGAATAATCTTTAGCTAGGGATTTGTTTTGTTTAAAAAGTGAATAATGAAACATTAGAATTTAAAATATTTTTTGTTTTGTACGTGGTTGTAAATAAAATTTTTAGTGTTTTTTACAAAGAGCTTTATATGACTTTTTTATAGAAAAAAAGAATTTGTAAAACTTAAATTTTTGCTACAGAGTATAAAGCAAAGTAACTTTTAGCGTCTGTATGTATGTATGAATGCTTAAATCTTTAAAACTACCTAACCGATTTTAATGCAGTTTTTTTTTTAAATAGAGTGATTTAACAAAAATGTTTTAATCTATAATAACATGCCTAATGTATTACAGCACCACTGATAATTTTAAGATTTCTAATGTGAAGTCGTAAATAAACACATATGTTGCGATTACATTGCAAAGGCTGGTTGGTATTGGAAAAGGGAATTGTTTTGGTAAGTTTTGGTTAGTTCAGGTTAGTTTAAATTATTTCTGGCTTAATCTAAGTCTGGTTATATAAAATTTAACGCATGCGAGGCGGCAGGCAAAAGATAGTTTATAAATAAAGTTTTATTGAAAACACCTCAAATAACTAACAGCCTACCGACACTCTTGATAAAATTTATTTACAGTCCACTACCCACCCGCCCACCCTCTCACTCAGCCTGTTACAGTCACTTATTTCTCACTAAAAAATTTATTAAGAGCCGTCACCAAATAACAGTAATAATTTTTTTTTCTGGCCTTGCAACAAAAAGGAAAATCTTATTCATTTATCTTTATTTTGTTTTTGTAACTTTATGGATGCGTAAATCAAAAGTAATTAATTACAGTGGCAATATACCCACATCATCATTTTTTAAAATATAAATAATTTTAAGTTTAGAAATGTGTATATTTTTATTTAATGTTATTTAAAATTTCCCTGTGGATAATAAAGCCCTAATTTTTTGTTTTATTTCGTTCTGGCTAAAATTTGGCAGCTTTCAAGCTGATGTTTAAATAAATAATTGAGGACAGGTAAATTGTCAACTATACCCCGTTTGACCCAGTGTGTTTTCATTCCTCTTCCATTTTTTTTGTTTTTAATAAAGAATAAATGGAAAATATACAGTATTTTAATAGCCTAAATTGTTTTTTTTTTTTGTTGGAATTATTACATCCTTAAAATCACTTAACCGGAAGTACCATTAATTTTTTTAAATTAAAATACATGCCATTTCTTTTAAAATTTGTATTTTCTTTATTATATTTTTTTTTCAATAATATATCATCCAGGGTGTTTCTTTTCAAATAACGCACGAAGAATACTTTTAAAGAAAATTAAGTACTGCCATTATTATTATTTCTGCTTTGAATATTTGTTTTTGCTGTAAAAATTAAAGAATTAACTAGATTACTTTTACAGGTGGTGATATATTTTGTTTTTGAATAAATCACTTACATTTGTCATTTAAGTTTTTATCGTAATTGATAAAAGAAAATTGGAAATTTTTAAAACTTTTTAAATGAAAACACCATTACTTTACTTTATTTTTAAATTCTACACCAAAATCTCTTTTAATAAGATATCACTACATATTGTTGATCTCAAGATAGTGGCCATAGATGTACAACATCCGAATAATTAAATTCATAAATACCTGTTAAATGGCCCCATCTTATTTTTTAATATGTAATTTAAAAACAACATTTAAGCAGAATTTAAAAATAAAATAAAATAAAGGCGTTTCGATTTAAAATGTTTAGAAATTTCCAATTTTTTCAATAATTATGTTAAAAACTTAAATAACGAAATGTGAGTGATTTATGAAATAAAACAAAATATAACACTACATGTGAAAGTAAAATGTGTAATTCATTTATTTTCACAGCCTGTTTAGCAAAAACAAATTTTCAAGCAGAAATAATGGCGGTTCTTGATTTTTTAAAAACTATTCTCCGTGCGCAATTAAAAAAAAA
Organism: Listronotus bonariensis; assembly: GCA_014170235.1. NCBI lineage: Eukaryota > Metazoa > Arthropoda > Insecta > Coleoptera > Curculionidae > Listronotus > Listronotus bonariensis. The sequence goes on from JACEGR010002753.1 coordinate 27,128, forward strand.
CACCCTGTATCATATATTATTATATGAAAAGAACATGTTATAGAGAATGCAAATATTAAAATGAAATTAGGCGCATGTATTTAAAATAGAAAAGTTGATGGTACTTCTGGTTACACCGGAAATGATTTTGAGGATGAAATAATTACAAAAAATGTCAATTTATGCTATTATAAAATTGTTTAATTTTTATTAGTATTTATTAAAAACTAAAAAAAATTAGGGGGTAACAACATTCTGTGTCACCAGGTATACAAGTTGTTTAAATTTAAAACGGCACTATTACTAACTTTCTTACCATAAAAGAAACGATATTACCAACACATTAGATACTGATTAAGTCGGCACTATCGTTAACTTTTTTACTATAAAAGATATAGCTTCGGTTAAATTACCATGACCATAAAAAATACAATTACGTCTTTGCTAATTTAATTTAAGTCGTATTTCTTTGATAAGAAAGTTAGCCATAGTGCCGACTTAACAATAAAAATTCATCTATATATTGCGTGTTTCAAAATTCACTACAAATATTTTAAGAGCGTATTTTCTAGACTTATCTTTCTTTAAACATACCGATTTTTTTTAACGAAAGGTGGCATTTATTTTTATTGCAGTAAATTGGGTGTGTTAAATTTAAGAAGTTATTGTATTATAAATTTTAATCTTTACTAGTTGCTAAGATATGTCCGACGATGATATACCAGGTGATGCATCGCAAGGCGGGACATAGAAAATCCCATGTAACTTTTAATGGGGTTAATTATTGGCTCCTAATTATTTTAGAGAAAAATTCTATTAAACTTTATTGAAGAGCATGCAAATATATGTTCATGGTAAAAACTTTAGATTTTGCGGGTAACCCGTTTGCTAGTTAGATGTTAATATATTTTTAAAAATTGTTACATTATTATCGCCTCATATTTATGAACAACAATAAAAATACCAGTTAGCGCGACATTACGTTGTCATTTTAAAATTAAGTGCTCTATTATTATCAAAAAATCGTACAGTGAAATGATTAAAGTTGTATTTATACAAACGAATTAAGTTAAGTTAAACTAAACTAATAATGATAATAATAAAGCACCAAATTTTAAAATGACAACATAATATCACGCTAACTGGTATTTTTATTTTTGTTCATAAATATGAGGCGATAATAAACAATTTTTAAAAATATATTAGCATCTAACTAGCAAACGGGTTAACCAAAAAATTTAAAGTTTTTACCATGGACGTAGATTTGCATGCTCTTCAATAAACTTCAATAGAATTTTTCTCTAAAATAATTAGGGAAGCCAATAATTGACCCCATTAAAAATTACATTGGATTTCCTATGTCCCGCCCGGCGATGCATCACCCGGTATATGTAAATGACGCTATTTGCAAAAAGCTTGGTAAAGTCTAAATATTTTTAAAATAAAAAAATTGGAATTTTACAAATTTATTAACTTGTTAATGTTAATATAAGAATTATTAAACTAACCTATTTTATTATTTTATTCTAATCAGTCAGTAAAACAAGCCTGTAAAGTACAACGCAAGTGTGTCAAATTCTTAAAAGAAATGAACATTCCCAAAGTGTTACTATTGGCTTTATGGATCTATGGATCTGGTCCATTTCCATAAAAATGTACTCAAAGCTTAAAAAACAGTCTAGTCGAGTCAAGTCGTTCTGCAATTTGGGTAAAGTACTGTATCCTTGTACCCTTAAGTACTATAGTGCAATTTTCAATCATTATTACTATAGAGAGTCTCAGGGACTCCTGCTTAAAAAAACTAAAACAAAAATAAATATAAGAAAAAACTTTTCAAATTGGTTTTATTTATTTAGTTGGCCTTAAACCTAATGACATATCAGTAAAAGTAATAAAAAAACCTTACTTAAACCTTTATGAAACAATTTTAAATATTATAATTTTAAATATCAATCAGTTTTATAAGGGCAAAATTTTAACATGTTAAAAAAATAAATTCATCCATATTTTTTTTCTAATGACTAAAGTATCAAGAAATAAACAAAATGTATAAAAACATTTTCTTTCTTCACATATGAAAACGTGCAATGCAAGCTTTCACTCAATTTTTTAGAATATAGAAGGTGTACTTTTTGGCCACTTGGTAACGATTTTTGCGATTAAAATAATTTTTAATTTGCTGACCCTCGTGAAACTTTTTTTTCCAGTTTTAAATCGTTTTTCTTCTCCGACATAGATTGTTCGCTGTCTGTTTCATGATTCAACAAAACGGCATGATCTTCCTTAAATTAGTCGATATCGCTGGCATCATCTACTTCTTTAAACCAATTTTCTAATGTACTTTCGTAATCTATTTCCCCAAATCTAACTTTTGATAAAGATTACACCTGAGACATTTTATACACTTAAATAAACAAAAGTAACACAAAAAACAAAATGTATTAAACATTTTAAATTGTTAAACTAACACTATATATGAGTCTCTATATAAGACTCCCTAACCCTTTAAGCGAAGATGTTAACCATGGAACTACTTACACTGCACTAAGAGACTCTAGTATAGTACTTAAGGGTAATGCATATATGGGAAGTTAAAATTAAAATTTCAATTTTAAAGCTTTTGTTAGGCTATGTACCTACTCTGTATTATCAAAGTTATTGTCTCACGATTATCCGCGAACATACAATAACCTACTACAGTAGTTTACCCATTAACATTTGCATAGGTACGGAATTGTTTTCTTAGCATTTACTAAGATGGTCCTTCAAAATCGCTTGTATACTACTTGTATAAACTGCTTTATGTAAATAAATATTATTTTATTACAAAAGCAGTGTCTTTTTATCTGAGCTATCGAAGCGATGTTTTAGTCATTAAAAAAGTTAACGATTCCCCATCAAATACAGGTATTTTAAATAACAATGTTGGGCTTTGTCATTGTTGACATATTGTTGTTTTGTTTTTATAAGGAGGTGAAAGGGTGCAAAACCAACTCTTAAAACAGGCGGACCGGTTATTGCCAAGTCGGCAGCGGCGTCGCCTTTGTGGTGTTGGTAAAGCAACCGCGGTTCGCCGACTTGTGTGTTTTACACTGCTTGGTCGCCGACTCATAAACAGCTCCGTCTGTTTCAAGCCTAATAGTTAGGGATCCCTGGACTCCCATACCTAGCACACAGGGTAGCAGAGATTAAAAATGTTTATTAAATAAATATCCAAAAACCAAAACCAAGATGACGTACCTGCAATTTGTAGGACAATGTGGGTGTTAAACTATATAATATGTACATATTATTAATTCAACAGAAAAAGCTGGTTAGTAGTTATTTTTCACGACATCACTAACCATACATGTTAGTGGTAGGGGACTCTTTGATGAACCATTGCATATTTTAGGACAAATTTTATTTTGGTTTATTTAGATACCTAATTATCTTGATAACTAACAGAGAAAATCCCTGTTTGTAATAAGTTTTTGATATGTGTCATATCAACACATTTAATTCCTACTATCCCCGTAACAACAAAAATTGTAAGAAAAAAGTTGGGCGTCTCGTGAAAATAAAGCTACTCACAAAAACTTAGCTTGTTAGTAATGACTCCGAAAAATGGTCCAGAGATCCCTAACTATAATAATTGCTTTATTTAGCTCGAAGGGGGTGGGTTTTTGAAATATAGAAATATTTGTTGTTAAAAAGAAAAGCCTTTTGACCTATACAGAGTGATCATTTTTAAGTCGGCACTATTGCTAACTTCTTTATTATTGGAGATACTAAGTCGGGTAAATTAGTAAAGTTGTAGTATTTTCTCCGCTAAATAACGTGCTGTTAACAAAAATACAATTGAACATCGGGTTTCTGACTTATTGCAAAAATAAACTTTTTTAAATGAAACACCCAGTACATTATATCACCATTCGAAAGATCTACCGAAGATCTTTAAAATATCATTTGTGTTTTATCCAATTTTTAATTGTTTCGGAAATATGGTCATTCTGAGGAATTCGATAGTAAACTGGCTTTTTATAAAAAGATATTTTTACTTTTTTCGACCTACGAACAGTGCGGACATCGCATAGGAATTACAAATTTTTCCCCGGTGTGAGATCGAGTAAAGATTTACGCTAAATTTATCTTTCTTCTAGGGCTAAGCGCTGTGAACGAAGATTCCTATAGGTTGTGAACACAAGGTTTCCTTAATGGCGGAAAATGAATGGGCGTGCCACGGAGACTGTCAGTAGTGACAGTAAAGGTTATACGTAATTATTAAGTTCTTTATTTAGCAACTTGTACTAATTATAAATTTTACAATGTAGTTTAAATAATAATATAAAAAATATATAAATAAAAATTAGAAAAAAATACAATTTCAAATAAATAAAATTTAAAAAATCGATATAGAATAATAATAATAATACAGTAGCCGTTTTTGGTTTGACAGCTGTCAATTTATGCATTGCATCGATTATTGTTTTTATATCAGATCAGATCAGTTTTAGATCAGAATTTCCACCGACGAAGTCCTAGAAAGCTTAGTCAGGAAGGAAGAGAGCTGACTAATCGTCGTGCAACGGGGCCAATACCAGAGAAAGCAAAGCAAAGTTAATAGATATGTTTATATTGAAACGCCATTAAAAGAATATTTTAAAAAGCTTTAAGAAAATACCACATTTTAAATGTCCATCTTTTATAGTTTAAAAAATATGGCAAATAAAATCTAAAAAATTTGATAAATTTTCATTATCTTTACAGCTCCAAGCTATAAGCACTAAGTTTGGTGTCGAAAATAAAATAAACATTATCTATTTTTTAGATTTGAATGGCCATATTTCCAAAACTATAAGGAATAGAAATATCAAATGAGGTATTTTCTTAAAGCTCTTTAAAGTATCTTTTTAATGGTAATGCAAAATACAGGATGTTTCATTTAAAAAAGTATATTTTCTGCCATAAGATAAAAACCCGATGATCAATTGTTTTTTTTTTGTTTGCAGCACGTTAATCAGCGGAAAAAATACTACAACTTTACTAATTTAACCGACTTCGTATCTCCAATAATAAAGAAGTTAGCAATAGTGCGACTTAAAAATGATCGGCCTGTATACGCTCTAGGGATTCCTTTACTTTTAAATTTTACTTAATTTTAAACGACGTACGGGGTAAAAAAACACGATAATGTCTTTTACTTTGACTTGACAGTGGACAGCTGAATAAAATATTGTTGGTAACAAATTTTACTGCTTATTCTAATTATACAATACGGAAAAGTCAAAGGGTGTTTCCTGTAAAAGGCAAACTGCTGAAATGATGTAAATATAAACAGCCACGAAGTGAAAGTTCTGCTGATATTGGTGAATGGAAGGTAGGAATGCAATTGTCGGTTGACAAAGCTCTCCGGCCGGAACCATATGGTTCTCACACTCGGAACCTTGGACGCATTTTTGTGGAACCCTTCGTTTTCGCAATAAGTTGGCTTTGTTTTTTATTTAGCTAAACCAGATTAACTGTCTTATATTAACAGATACCTTTAATATAAAGTAATTATTAATTATTTTATAATATTTATCATCACTATCAATAAATTTATGTCACCTACATATTTTAAATAATAGGCCATATATGATTCAGTGTATCAATAAATAGCTAAACTTAACTATTTAATACACACCTTTTATAAACATGTATAACAATCAACAAGATATTTTAGCACGTAAGTAAAATTTATATAAAAATGATTTAAAATTTTACATAAGATAAACATTATATTTTAAAAACTTTGACATTTAATAAAACCAGCTAAATTTCGTTAAAAAGGTCATAAATAAAAAAATATGATCTCAAAAAAAAAAGGAAGGTGTACTAAATGTAAAATTTTAAATATGGGTTACTTGTTTTATTATATAATTCTAAATACTTTTTATTGGATATCTTGCTAAAATATTAAAAATAAAGGCAGCTTTCTTTTGGTCTACTTTTACATTTTTGTACTTTTTGGAGCCCTCGTAAAAAGAAATTTCTCTACGTAAATCTTGTTTTAAAAAAAAGCAAAAGCAGTTGCCATACACTACTTTCTTAAACACTTAAATTTTTGGTCGATTTTTCCTACTGTAAAGACTATCATTGGACATAGGTACTGTATTTTTATATTTCATCAAAATCTAATATTATTATTATTATTTGATCATTTTCTCCAAATTTATCCGACAACTGTCAGATTTTATTTGAATTAATTTAAAGTAGTTAATATCGGGTTTGCTATAACAAGAAGAAAATACTAATTTAAAGTACGACAAAAAGCAAACGGTAAAAAAAGTCACTTTTCCAACACGTTTTATTTTTGTATACCGGTATGAAAACCAAACCGTCAACCATAGCCAAATCATACACTGAATCCCTTTCACTAACTTGCTATGTACTTTTCTATAATTTACCACTGCAACGAGTATACGCATATTCAAACACGGGCTCCTGACTTACCCCGCTTCCGACTGCCGTGTTCAAGATCCAACCTCGAATATTTCCTATGTTTTTAATTCCCTATGGTCAGCCAGTTGGTTTTCACACCTTTAGTATACTAAGTCTACTGCTTTATTTTTTAACCCTGCAGAACTCGCGCCTTAGAAAATTATGCGAGCACTCTTCAAGATTTTGTTTGGTATAACTGTTTTTATTTTTTTATTGCAAATAAAACAAAACTAGTGGTAATAATAAATGGATTTATTTAAAATAAATAACGAAAATAGAGTTCTAAGTACAGGAACTAAAGAAACAAATGCCCTGTATATTTTATTTTACATGTATCTATAAATAAATTTTATGCCTAAGTCAGCTAAAATAAATGTTATAAATAAAAAAATTATTCATCTAAGAAACGACTATTATCGTTTACGCCAGAACAGGTTGGACATGTGAAGGTGGTATGCTTTGTGCAAATGGCAACATTGCAGCTAACACATCGTTTTTTTGACTTCCTGTTCTTTCTTCGTGGACAAAATACACAAAAGTCTGGAGCAGCTTCCCTATTCTGTTCAATCTGAGGCAACTTCAAATATTCCCTTAGCATGCTTTGAATATTAATTGGCAAAGACCTGATCGATGAACGACGAATCAACACCGGTTTAATCAAAGCTTCGGCTAGATGATTGAGATAAATTCTACGTTCTTCAATTACTCCGGTATTACTTTTATATACAATATTGGAGTTAATAGCAGCAATGTCCAAAATTGTAAAAAATTTAAGGGGCCATCGGCCACAATATCTAGAAACAGAATAGGTTTGATTTTCCAGTTCGTCCGATTCGGGATCGATGTGGTCCCCAGAATGAAATGTAGATAACATCAATACGTTTTTCTGCAACCGGCAACCAAACATGCTACTAGGTACAGGTCTTTTCACATTTACGAATATTGGATGAATTTCCCTCTTGTTTTTCCTTAGGGTACCAACAAGTGTAGTTTTCCTATCAAGTAATTGTTTGGCTAACGGGACTGACGTAAAATAATTGTCCATTGTTATATTTCTACCTGTATTTAATATGGGATTTGCTATGCGCATAACAACAGCAGAAGCAGAGTTGTCCAGATAAAAGGCCCATTCGGCTGTTTACCTGCATATATCTCCATATTGCAGGTATAAAACATCCTTGAGTCTACCAAGGCATATATTTTAATGCCGTATTTGGCCGGCTTGTTGGCTATATATTGCCGAAATTTACAGCGCCCCTAAAGCTCTTCAACATTTCATCTACTGTACAATAGTCTCCAATTTGGTAGTTTTCTTGACACTTAGAAACAAACTGTTCAAATATTTTTCGAATGGGAGCCAAATTGTCGTATTTTTTCTTTCGCTTCTTTCATTGATATTGTCAAATCTTAGTGCCCTTTCTAAAATATGAAATCGTTTCCGTGACATAGTTAATCTAAAGCAAGCAGGGGCAAATATTGAATCAGCCCAAAGCTCTTTGGTATTTAGATACTGAGCCTTTCGTACCCCAGCCATGTATAGGAGGCCGATAAAAGCATATATTTCTGTAGCGTCTGTGTCACGACAATCTCTTTCTCTGGTATAATTACCTCGTAATTTGCTAAATAGATATTTGTACATTGTACGATTTCTTCAATCATTTTATCCGTAATATATAATTTCTAGCATGCTTCGAGAGTATGTGCATCTTTTGCGACATTTTTTACTCCGGGAAGATGACTAACTATATTCTTTGCAGGCACTCGTACGTTAGGTCGTGGAGGATAAGCCATCCAGTGAGTTTTTTGTCTTTACCAGTAAAATGATGTGTTGACCTATATGCAGGATTATCGCCAACTTCATAAACAAAATCTTCAACTTCTACATCAGATTGTTCGGAATCGGTATTATGCACACTATGTTCACTGAAAGCGTCACTTTCGACATCCACTCGTCCATCATCTTCCATAATTTCTTGATTTTGCCATTCTTCTTGCCCACTCCAAGCTAACATCTCTTCTGTTTGTCTTTCTTCATACCGAATTCGCCCTAATTCTGCAAGCATCAGTCCTCTACTCATTGTTTACTATCTAAAATAATAATATTACAATTATAGAACACCTTTACGTTAATTAAAAAACAAATAAAATGGTTATGCATAAGAAAATCTTAAATTTACTTACCAAAACCTTATTCGACCCTGTAAAAAATCTACTTCGTTAGAACTCGCGCGATAAGAGAAACTCTCACGTAGGTCTGCACACGAGTGACAAGTGCCCGATATCAATTACCAATATGCACTAAATATGGCATGCGGACAAGCATATCGACGAAGACCCTTACAAAGTCAGCTAGAAGTGGGGGTGGCAATATGGGTGATTTACTGTTCATGGAATTTGCATTTTAGTGGTAGGTGTGAGAGAAATGCTCATAACGCGAGTGATGCAGGGTCAATAACAATAAAAATAGCATTTTTTACCATTAGTAATTAAAAATTTCTTATTGACAATGCCAATTGCTTAGTTACTAATCTATGTGTCAAATAAAAATGGTAAAAAAGTACTCGTAACGTCATTTAGACCTTGTAAAAACAAGCACTCCTTTTAAATAGGGTATTTTAAATTTGAAAAATTAATCTGTGCCAAAAATACTAAATAATCGTTTTTATGTATCTAGTGGGTCACCGATTACCCGGTTTTGGGATAATGTATTTTTACATATATTTGTAATTTTTCTACTTTGACCTTTAATTTTTTTGTTCAGTAAACAGTGTTTGTGTAAAGTGTGGTTTAAAAATAAAGAATTATTCGAGAAGAAATTTTACAAATTTAGAGGTAAGAGCAGGAACTTGGTAATTTTTTAGGCAAGGAAACAAAATTAATTTATAGTTTAAAGTGGACACTACAATATTCCTCGCCTTTTTGGGTTTAAGTAGATTACAAAAGAATATTTTATTATGATTTTATTAGCTTTTCGACGATAATTAAGAAAGATCTGTGTCTATATTGACCTTCATGTTTTTGGGAAACAAAGTTTTTTTAAATTTAATTTTAAAATTTGAAATTGGCCAAGTTGGAGTTTAATAATTTTAATTCTTATAGCACAAGACAATTAATCTCTTTATAAGTATGCACTTGTGCATTTAAGAATGTTTAGAAAATTAAATGTTCTTACTTTTGAAAATTTCTAAGTAACTTAAATTCCTTAGTGCTATTAATACACCGGTCAACAGCATTTTTGCGCACAGATTATACATACGTTATTTTTATTGCTTATATACCTAGAAATAAGAATAAAAACAAAAAGTAGTTCTGAATTTGATTTTGTCTGTAAAAAATGGAAAATTCAAATCAAATAAAATACATTAGAATTGCACACAAAGCTAATTTATTAAAAGATGCCTAACGTCAATTTATGATTTATTCTTATAAACAAGTTTTAAAAAAATCCAAATATTTAAAAATAAACAATTTAAATTTTCTTATCATGTTTAGTGAAAGTTTTTATTATTAACCCCCAAATATAGTACCTTATCATGCTTTCAGTTTACTGGCCTTGGTAACGTTTCTCAAATTGCATTATATCTTAATAAAATCGTTCCTCTTGTTCTTCCGAATAAGATCCCATATTATCTTTAAAAAAATTTAAATAAGAATATAAAATGTGCATTTTTAGAAATATTCTACATCCGATGTTGGAAACATTCATAATCAAGTGAGTGATCAGCTCTTCATAATTTTCAGCTCTATAGTTTCCAAGAAAACCATTAACTACTGCCCTAAAACTGTTTCAGGCTCTTTTTTCCTTATTGCTAAGTAGCTGCGGGAATATATTACAATCAATTTTTTTTTATTTGGGGGCCTACAAACATTCCTGCTTTAATTTTAGAAACTCACCGTCCAGAATGCATCTGCAAGAGTTACATGACACATGTGGAGCACATTTTCTATCTTGATTTTTAACAGGTACAGCTTGATACACCTTGCAAATCTTTAAATTTACACTTAAATCCAATATTTTTTCCCTTACTTTAATAAATTCGCCTCAAATATAGCAAAAAAGTCAGAGCCCGTACTCCGTATCTCGCAAGAAACAAATTTCTTCTCTATTTTTCTATTTCCTGTCTATTTCGAATTTCGTAAAGTCTTTCGGCTCGTTCCGCACTCACGAATGGACAACACGAACGCCTGGAAATAGAAAGGCGATTAGGATCTTTCTTGTCGTTTATCCTGTTCTATTGTATAGCGTTTTGTATAAAGTGATCTCGCTCTTCTTACCTGCTGTACGTTTGTTTACATCTTTTATAAGCGGGTGTTTGCGGGAACATTGACAACATTGCAATTTGTGATCGCAATAATAAACAAACTTTTATGTGTGTGTTTTGTGAATATATATATATATATATATTGGTTTATGTTTTGTTGTTATAGTGTATTTTATTTAAACTTTAACATTTAGATGAGGTTTGAGCTCACTAATTAATTTTTTAGTAAATCCATGCATCTAAAACACCACTTAATTTCAACTTTTGCTAATTTAAAGGGATTGATATTAATATATTATATTATATATTATCTCTCTAACTCTCTCCTTTTACACGGAAATCTTGTCGCTGTTTATTCGCCTCTATAATTTTTATACAAAATATAAAAAAGCTAGATACATTTTTAAGAAAAAGATAAACTATTAAAATCGGGAAATTTATTTGATTTAGACTGATTCAAATCTGAGTAAATATGCCAAATAAATAAACTATAAGTAAAAAACAAGTGCATCATACAGAGTAAAGACAAGAAATAGAAAGGACATTTTTTTTCCGTCCATTTCTTCTTTCTATCGAATTAGAAATTGCGGGAGCTGAGTCTCTTTTTCATATTCTCGAAGCCATTTTTGACAGCTTAATACAGTAAAAAAATATAAAAAAATGTTTTCTATGTAATATGCAAACAATTACTGTCACCTAAGCACCAGCGACGAAAAAAACACTACATCCCCTTGTACCATCCTTACGACAGTGATACCCCTCCAAAACCGACATTAATTGGGCCCGACAATCAAAAATAGTAAAATTACTATAACTTTTTAAATAGCAAATATTTTTGATTTGTAATTGAATTTTTATATAGATTTGCCTTTGTGAAACCCATGCACATTTTTTTTGTGGGCCGGTGTTATCAATAATTTCTATTAAATTTATTTGCAAACTGTAAAATTTTAAATTAACTGACACATGAACTAAAAGTAATAGGTGATATATATACCAAGGTAACCTGACATTAAGTTCAGAGTGTGTCATATTTAAATAAATTGTAGTAGGCATTAAAACAAGATATTTATTTAAAGCATGAAAAAAGCGCCTAACTCTTAAAAAAGTTACCTTTTAACACTTTATGTACTGAAACAGAGTACTTTATTTCTAACGAATCTAACAATAAGCATAACAGCATTTTTTAACGGTCATGAAAAATGTCCTTTTAAAAATTAAAAATGTGAGGTTACCATGGTTACTGAGTTGGATGCTGACGAAACTTACCAGTAAATTAATTAAAAATACACGTATTAGCCTAATTGTAGATAAAATTACTTTTTTACAACGAAGATTAATGCATCATTTGGGAAAAAGTCCCTTAAGTCCAGTTACCAAAATTGGCAAACCTAGAGAAAACATATCTACCTACTTTCAAAAATGAAAAGATGGGCGCAACAGATAAAAAGTTATTATTAGTTAAAAAGTGTGCAAGTTTAATTTGGCCCTCACTGTACACGTTTTAGAACGCAGGTAACAGAGTTGGGTAGTATTCTTAATTTTGGTATTCTGAATCCTATTTAAAATACATTTGGCTGGTATTTAAAAAGCATTCGAATACATCTATGTGTTTGGTAATCTGGATTCGGGTGAATGCTTTTTTGATCAGTATATTTGGGATTTTTGATTCTAACTACTATTTTTGAATCAAAGTATTTAAATACTTGCCTTGTATTTATATTTCATTAATCAGCTCCTTAATTCGGATCCTGGTGTTGAAGTGCCGGTATTTAAATCCAGTTTTTAATAATAATTTAGATTTTTTTGTGCAAAGACGTTTTTTTCGGTTCTTAAAAAGTAAATTTAATATGAATACTGAGAGAATATTTTTTACCGACAAGTTTAAAAAGTGGAAATTTTGTGGGGTTTTTATTTTTAGTTAGTTGTTAGGGTTAGGATCTTTTTGCTCTTTAAAAAATATTCATGAATACTGAATCCTGGTAAATAAAAACAGCGGTACTCGATTACCTTTTAGAATACGTTATTCAAGATTCGTATTCGAATACAGGATTTCAGTAAATTCATCACTGCTTAGTAATGTGTCAATGAATCGACTTCTTTCTGAGTTGGAAAATAGTAAACATATAGTGGCCCGGGGCTCGTCATCGGAAGGAGGTCATTGAATGCAGTAGGCTGCAGAGGCACCGAAACCCACGAAATTGCGTCGTAGTGTCCGGTGAAGACTACGCGGTATACGCTGCATTGAAATAAGGCCGATGCCCTCTATCAGTTACGAAGATGTATACTGGTACCTGTCGCACACATAAAACAATCATGATCGATGAATATACATGGTGTATCTGAAAGGTCTGCCCAAAATGTTACTATAGGCTCCTTGGGTCAAACTAAAACGATCTAACGCAATTTGCCTTAGTCGAAAAGTTGATTGTTTGCGAGATACAGGGTGTTAAAGTTACTATTTTATTTTAGTTATTTTTTATTTTTTTGGGATATTTTTTACAAAATTTCGTAATATACTAGCCACAAGAATTTTATTCAAAAATTTGTTTTGTTTATCTGCCCCATTAGTCGTCCTAATACAGTGTGTCTCGGGATAAGTAAAAGAAGAGAACAAAGGAACGAAACATTTTTGAATTTTAAATTGGCATTTTGGAAAGACAGGTCCCATGTTCCAAAACCAAAAAATAAAAAATCTTACTTGTAATATACGAGACCAGTCATAACAAAGAATATAAAAAAATACCAAAAGTAAAGTTCTTTTATTAATAAATTAGAACACAATTGTATACCTAACTTAATGTCGTAAAGAAGTTTAAGCATTTGAAAAAAAATATATATATTATACATTTACACCTGACACAGCTAAGAGAATTTTACAAAAATATATATATTTTTTTAATAACCATTTAAATTTTGTTGCTTCTTGACCAGTCTTAATACGTAATATAAAAAAAACATTTTTTAACCTTTATTCTTTAACTATAAATTGTGACATAAAATTTAATTCTTTACAACATTTAGTCATACATCTTTGCTATATTTTATTTGCCCTTTTCTAACACCTATCCTGGAACACACATGTTTTTTAAATTTTATTATTGGAAATTTATATGTTAAAAAACAGCAGCATAAACCTTTTACCGTAATAGGCGTTTTCCATTTTTTTTTAATAAACATCTCTAAAAATTTTTTCCAATATTTTTTAAAATTTATTATCAAAATGTAAAATTCTCGTTGAACATTACAACAATGTGAAAACATAAAATGACGAATTTTACGTTTAGACTCATTTGCCTTTGCACCGTAGTTCTAAACATGCATTTATTGCGTTTTTCAAAAAATAAATAAATAAATAAATAAAAAAATAAATAAATAAGTAAATAAAAAATAAATAAATAAATAATATATCCTAAGCTTGGCGCGTCAGCTGTCTCACAGTCTTTAGTTTTTTAAAATGGTCGGTGTTAGCGTTTCTTTTTTACTTTGCTGTGTAGACTAAATAATAGAATACCTACTTAATAGAATAAGAGCCCGTGAATGGCAGACTTTCGTTATTTAGTAAAAGCTGGAAGTTTGTCAGTGCATGCTCCCAACATAGGCAAAAGCAATGATAGACTATAAAGTTTGACGCATAGTGGCTTTGTCAGGTACCAGATAACATAGGTTAATGAATTGAAACTTATGTAACTTTCATTAGTTTATAACAACTGAATTTTCGATATGTTACTTGGGTACCTTTAGGAAGATATTTCCTTAGTCGCCAGATAGTTCCAACCCCTTGACAGACAAACATTATGGGGTTGCCTTATGGTCCGAAAAAGTCTAGTAGCTCTGTTATTGAACAAGATATGACAAAATATCCTAAATACGAGTTTTCAAATAAAACAAGCTGTCTGGCGACTGAGAAAATATCATCTAATAGGTACCCAAGTTACATATATAAAATTCATCTTTTACAAAATGACGAAAACTAAGTTTCAATTTATTAACCTCTGGTACCTGGTACCTGCTAAAGCCACTATGAGTTAAACCTAATAGTTTATCATTGCTTTTTTACCCATGTTGGGATTATGTACTGATAAACTTTCAGGTTTTACAAAATTACAAAGGGCTCTTGGAATATAAGTTATTCTACGGCAAATAGGTAAGTAAGTTTATTAGACTAGAAAGTCAATTAAAGAGAAGATTTTTAAACTGTTACAACGCGATTTAAAACCAAATATTTAAAAATGCCATATTACTTAATTATAAGAAAACGCTGAAATTAAGGTTAATTTTTTTCTTAACAAGCAATGGTTCCTCTATAAAACAAAACCAAGTTTGTGAAATTTTGTTAAGACAAATCAAAATTATGAGCCTTCTACCAAATACAACTTTACCTCTTCCTACAGACCTTATTTTACGCCCTACAAGAAAAAGTAATGTACCAAAAATCTTATACTGGGTACTTTATAAGAAAAAAATATTTATATACACGACTATAGCTGTTACGCCCCCTAGTGGTATACTTAGGAACATGAAAATAACTTCCAGCGGTTTCTTATAGTCGATTTTGTTCAGAGGATTTTTTTCCTAATGTCCTACGACTATTACTTCCTAATATATGCTACCTATTCACCCTTAATACTAAATACCCTGTAAATTATGTGCATTGACCATGATCGCTTTTATAATGTGTTTTTACGTATTCAATATTTTTCGTTTTCTGAAAAATATCTTCTGTAGACGATGCACGTAATTTACATGCACACCTTGCAAATTTTAGCCGTCAGTTATATAACTGACATGTTAAAATTTCCAAGGTGGGCATGTTAACATAAGCACGATAAAACTATTTTTATTTCTATTAAGAAAAATCAGAAAAAGTAAACATATAACAATAATTTCAACGGTTTTTTTTCGCTTATAAAAAGAATTAACCGTGCACCTTATATTGAATTTAATGAAAACTTTTTTAAATGTTTTTTTTTTGGTAATGTATAATAATCATTTAAATACATTATCATAATATTTAATAGCAAAAACCCGCCGCTCTTAAATTAATATTTACCTTTCATACAAAAAAAACAGTAACGACTAGCGTTGCCATATACGGCAACAGTAATGCTACTGTTGCCGTATGGCAAGCAACTAGTTCTAGTAGCTTGATTCAACAGTCAATTTTGTATAGATAAACCAAACATCGGTTTTCTGCTTTTAGAAAAGATCTTGATCTAACTCTAATATAAGTATTATTTTTAGTTGGAGTTTTTTAGTTTTTTTGTACACGTGATTAAAAATTATTCTTTTTGCATTTGGTAACAATTATGAGCTTTGTTTTGGAATAGGTATAAAAACAATAATACATTAATAACTGAAATAAATAATTTATACTTAGGTAAACTTATTAAAAAGATGTGATTTAAGGTAATCATATATAGTTTAGATATTAATAAGATTTATAAGTCTCGCAAAATCTCGAGGTTTTACGTTAAACATGGTTTAAAATACTTGATTATGTGAAAATGTATATTGAGCTACCTGCAGCAAATGTTGTCACAGATGAAGATTCAGGACTCGGGGATGATTGCGCCTTAGTAGATAACCTGAATAGACAACACTTACATTCAGAAATTCAAAAAAAAACGATATTATTTAACTAAGATAGAATAGACGGTAACTAAGAATAAGTTATCAGAGAAAACCTACCAAATCGAGCACAAATTGGATACGAATTTACGAGACCTCGTAAGAAAAAATTACCTGGATTTATTGCAATATTGTACTAAGAAACAGCGATTTTTCAACACTACATCGGATTTTGAGACCTTACTTTAATATTTCATAACTGGAATATACATAAGAGATTGTGCAAACTCACTTGACTAGATATAGAGATGCACAAAAAGGAGCAGGTAGGTCATCACCTTGTCATTTAAGTCCAACTCTACACCACGATGATATTAGGTATGACGGTAGAGACCAAGTACTGAGTTTCAACCCTGAAAGGAAACAAAGAAAATCTTCAGGAAAGGCTGTTTACCAATTTTATGAGTAATTTGCAAACAATTTAACGTAAGTACATGTTTAGAATTTAAATTTATATTTCATACCAAGTAAAAAATTTTGACCCATATCTGGCTAGCGTTGCCATATGCTAACACAGGTTTTTTTTCTAAAAAAACGCATTTTCTTTTAAAGTTTTACAAAACATTTATAAAATCTTATTTTTAAATAAAATTATAACAAATAAAACACTTTTTGTCAAAAAAAAAAATTCGCCGTTAATGGGTCAACAAATATATACTTTTATACGTGCCGTGTATGCATAGGTTTAAAGATTTTAAAAAAATCGACTGCTAGTCTAAAAAATAATAAACTAACCTAAATAATAATTTTTTTATTTATACATATTTTCGATTAAGATTAAAAAAGTTGTTTAAATTTATTTTTATTACACTCGGTATAACCCTTATTTTAAATTATTTAAAAAGGTTAATTAAATTAATTGTTTTATTGTCAAGTAATGATCTACACTTGCCACAATATGTCTTAATCATACCAATATTTTATTACCTTTTTTAAATAACAAAACATACTACATAATATGTATTTCAAAAATATGGTTTTAATTGTTTATGTATTTCTTATAATTGTAAGTAAATTTAAATATTATTTATTATACATTTTAAATAATCAGTAGAAAAAGGTTTACCAATATTTTCATATATACATATATAACTTAGTTATTTGTACAAAAAATATCCCGAAACACGCCAAGTTTTATTTTTGGGGAGACACATTTTTGTGTCAAAGTTTACTTGTTTAGGGGATTTCCCGCTCCTCCACACACGCGTTAGTAAGTTTAAATGGGAAAAGGGGTTAAGTGTTACATTATTTTTAAGGGTTTAAATTATTTCATGTAGTTGTTACTTTTAAAACCAATTCAGTAGTTTTCAAGAGAATAACGATTGTTTTTAGCTGATGATTCAACCCTTTAAGTATTTAGTTTTCTAAATATTCTAAAATTTAATACGTAGGGATATCACCAAAATGTGCATTGTTACAATTTTTTTTTCTATCACTTCTGGTTTAGCCGGAACCAATAATGAATAATAAGTAGAAAGTAAAACGTCAATTATAAAATTGACAACATATTTTATTCATTACTGGTGGATACGTTAAAGTATCTATTAGGTATGCAGAGATTTTACAAATAGTTTTTCTTAACAATATCTTCAAAATAGTTCTGAAATAATTTTTTTGTTAAATCAATAGGGGAGCCAATATTAACATGGGATTTTTATTGCTAGGATGGCGATGCACACGTCGTTATAGAACCTCATACGACTAACAGTAAGCCTATCTAATTCCACATAAAATAAAGTTTGAAACGCAAAATATAAAACAAATACAAAATTAATGGCTTTAAAACTATTTACTAATAATTATAACGAAAACAAAATGCGACAATTGCTTAACTAACATTTATTAGTGCCGCGCCAACAAGTATGTTATATTTCTTCTTTGTTATAGCACCGCCATATGTTTTTATAAAAATACAGTAGCGACATTCTTTAATACAACTGGCTTAATAACAAAAAGCCATAATTCCGTAAGTTAATAAAAATACCCCAAGGTTCCGAGTACAAGAACCTGAGAACCACATCACGGTTCCGGTCAAGTAACTATGTCAACCGGCAGTTTGTGTACCATTTAGGTAAAACGTTAATGTATATAGTTGTTAAACATTTGGTGCATACACAACAAGTTCAACAACTTAAAAATAGGTATTGTAAATACCACGGTCAACAAAATTACACTTGAGTGTCTACGAACTGTGGGAATTGTTGAATTTATTGTTAAGTCACAAACAAGGTGATAATCGAGAAGATGTATTGTCTTAAAGAATATTAACCTTATTAGAACATTCAAAGCTGTGTGAGTCTACATACATGATTAAATAATGGTGGTGGTTCTTTAAAATATTTTATGTCATTGGTTTTTAAGTTAGAACTTTTTAGTTATTTAAAGCTTGTTTTTAAAACTTTTGACTAAGTTGAATTCGCTTCATCAGATCTAGACACGCGGCAGTGTTTCAAGTAAAGTTCAAGCAAAGAAACTGGCTACAGCGCCGCGTGTAAGACAACACGAACAACTTGCTGCCACTTTTGGCCCCTCCATAACTTAAAACCTATTTAGGGTAAAGGCAGGAAACCAAAGAGAATAGACAAGGATAAAGGATCAATCGCCGTTTCGAAAAGTGACACAATTTGAAGAAAGGGTTTGCGTGATGGCAGGGCATGCGCATACGCACTTCCGATGTCAAAATCGGCGGTATATTCAAAAACATTGATTTATTGAGTAAATATACATAAAACATTAATAAAAAGTGTGAAATGTGGTTAATACTGAAATTTATTAATAATTAAATGACTAAATATTTGTAATTTAGTGCTAATGGTGTATTAAAATATATTTGGTAGAAGTCTATTTTTTGCTTAGATGGGAATAGGTTAATGTGGAAAAATATATATAAATTTTAGGGAAATAAGAACTAAAAATGAAAATCTAAATAGAATTATTTCTTGAAAACTAAACTTTTATTGTGAAATTACATATTTAGCATAAAGAATGGTTGTAAAATGTAAAAGAAGTGTATAATTTTAAGAAATATATGAAAATGTCACGTTTAAACTTATCAACCAAATAAATTATAGATTTATGTCAATCCTATTTAGTTGAAAGGTATTATAGTGTATAAGTTAATATTACTTATACTGAGAAAAGCGTAGTAGGATTTCAGTTTCCATAGGCCACTGTGCTTGGTCCATGCATTTTATTCGATATCTACATTCTTGTTTTTTAGGTATGACGAAGCAGATAAGATTGGAGCTTTTAATTAACAATAAAAATTTAAGGTTCCACAATACTAGATACTTACTTATTTTGAAATAAAATACTTTTGTAAAGGAAGCTCAAAAATGCTCGGTATTGCAGAAAAAAATCTTAATCATAAAAATCTTTTTTCCACAAATTTTTGATATTAACAAAAATAAGTGTACTTTCCTCTTAAGAAAAATTCATAATTTTTAAGATATTTCATATACCTACCACCGAAAACAATTAATATGGGATGGTTGAATTTTTTCGTAAAATTAATAATAGTTTGCCTTAATGTACGAACTTAAGTAGACACACTCTAATCTTGGTTTGTACCTCAACTGGGTCAGTTATTTAGTGTTTAGGCCTTTTTATTTTTTCGCTTTAGTATAATTTTTATCACTATTAATACTTTTTAAACTTGTCATTTGTCCGTCTTACAATTCAAGGAAATTTGTTAAATATGGAGTGACGCACACAGAAATCCTCTATTGGTTCATTGTGTTTTTACCTCCAGCAAGATATTCATTAAATGTATTTTACGTATTTATGTAAAATATTAATGTATATAATATTTTGTTAAAAAATAAGTGTTAATTTGTTTTTATTCATAAAAAAACAACGTAAATAATTAAAAATATAATTTATTTAAAAAACCAATAAATTTACACAAATGTTGTTTCAATAATTTATATTTATAACACAGGTCACACGTAAGATTAAACCGAATAAAACACAAAACAAATAAACAGCCACAAAAATCACAAAACATCAGCCATATTAAACATATTGAAAGTAAAGAGTTTTGACATTTATAACAGCCAATAGCAAGCCGAAAAAAGAACCTCTCATGCGCATGACGAGTAATCCCGCTGTGTTAAGTTAACCATCAAACCGGTTAAAGTTCGCAAGATATTTGGCTGATAGATTCAGACACAAAAATGTTACGTAAAAAGTGCGTACTGAAACAAAAAAATTATAAATAAATCCATACTTTTAACCAAGCACGTGCTTTTTAACAACTGTAAGCAAGAATAAAATAAAACTTTGACGAGCTCTTTCGGTCGCTGAACACAATCACAAGTCTCAGGTGTGTGCCATTTTTTTAATTGGTGGGGGTAAATCAACTGTTTCTCTCCCCTTGTCCATTCTCGTTGCAGGAAACAGAATGTGTTTATGTATATCCATAAGGACAACTAGAAGCCCAAAAGAAGGTCCAAAAGTCGTCAATTTTCCACTGACTTCACTGACCGAGTGACTCACTGACTGACATATACATCAAAAACCTAACCCACTTCCAGATGACCTGGAAGTTGATAAATTACTTTAATAAACCAGGTAGAACTTAAAGGAAAACAAATTATTTGTAATAAAATGTGTAAATAAATTGTAATTATATAAGTAAATCATTTAATAATTTAATATTTGTGCATTTCTAAGATAAAAATTTTAAGTAAATTATTGTACTACTTTAAACTGTAAAGCTTACTATTTTTACCAAATTCTGCAAAATACAGGTCCGTATTCCTGTTACGGTTAAACAATAATGTGAATTTAAAATAACATTGGCTTTAAAATTTCGATATTAAAATATAAAGAGTGTAAATTAGATATTTTAGGGGGTTTTTGCAAGTCATGCTTAGTTTATTTAAGTAATTTATGAACTTAAAATGTAGAGTTAATAATTTTCATAAAATTTCCAAAAATACAGGGTCTTGGTTAAGATTCAAATTTTAATAAAATCGACTTTTAAAATTTAATATTAGAATATCAGGACCGTATTTAAAAAATTAAAGTTGATGATAATCGTACAAAAATAAAAAGTCGCAGTTCAAAAATTCCACAATTAGATAGAGCGGAAAAAGTGGCAGTGCAAAAGTACAACTTATTTTAAAATCCAATTTTAAATAAAAACGAAAAAACGTTAAAACAAAATTTTTAATTTTTCTTGTTTTTTTTTCGGATATCTCCGAACATACTTGGAATTTTAAAACTTTTTAAACACCATATTATTAAAACATAAAATCTTACTATATCCAAGATGCCCATATTGACTCTCCTTATCTTTGACGAGTTGTATTGGACAAGTTTTTGCTTAGGCAAACAATTTAAAAAACAAGCATTTAAAACTTGAACTTTAAAGTGCCAACTTGGGAACCAATGACGTTTAAAAAAAAGAATATATGAAGTTTTATTATTATTTTATTATGTATACTCGCCGCCCTAACCATTTGGTGCTTATACATAACGAGTTCAACAACTTAAAAATAGGTATTGTAAATTCCACAGTCAACAAAATTTCAATCAAAATATGTGCCTAATTAATACAATAAAAAGGCAATTCTTTATAATAAAATTATGGTACAGCTTCATATAATATACCGGGTGTTTCTCACAGGTGCTTCCCCCTATGACTTTTTTCTTTTTACGATAGAAAAATGAAATAAAAAATCGTTAATCCACAGAATGGCTAAAAAATAAATATATTAACTTGTTTTCTGTTACTTCTGGTTTAACCGAAAATGCTACTTTCAAATTTAAAATGGCACCACCGGTATATTTTATCTTATTTCAATAGAATAGGACATTCAACACAATTCTAAATTAAATGACATCTCAGATGTAATTTTCTGACATTTCTGCTGTCAAAAATTTATTTTTAAAAACTTCAATCCAAAGTACCATGATTTAACTTAAACGGTTTATAGTAGGTTTACGGTTTACGGTTAAGTAGCCATAAAAAAATATTTAATCGTTTTTGTTTTTTACCACTTATCAGCAAAATCTTAATTTTTTTTAATTTTGAAATTTTTTTTTACAAAAATTTTGGATATATAAAATTAAGGTACTTTCCTCTTGAAAAAAAAATACTTTTTAACATACCTCGTATACCACTGCAGAAAAATTAATTTTTATTTAAAAATTAATTTAAATAATAATTTGATTATTGCATTTTGAGTTTTAGACCATGCAGAACGTTTTATAATGAATAACTTTTATTAATAATTTTTTCGTAAAATTATTAATAAAAAAGGTTTTTATATGGTGCGAACCTAAGTAGACACGCTGTATAAATAATCGTTACAGTACCTCCTATACAAATTTCTTTTTTTAATTTTTTAAAAGTCTTTCATTTAAGATACAAAATGAAACCAATTATGGATAAAATACCAGAGCAGTTGTTTCTTCGAATTTACATAACTGACGTTTAATAGACCTTCTTAATCCTTTACTATAATTACTTTAATTTCTTGTTGCCTTTGAGTAAAAGTTGTTTTTGATATTTATTATCTGATTACCCGCATCTTGACAATGACTTTTCAACCATTAAGTAATTATTTTGAAGAAACTTAAAATATGAGGTTAAGTAGTTGTGTCTATTATAATAATATGGTTAAGGCAATTATTTATGTATGTACACATGGAAAATGCAAGTTGTTTTTCATTAGAGGGATAAGTGTCTAGACTTAAAAATATGTATTGATTAAACAATTTACTACGTAATTCGCTGTTCAAAACCAGGGATATTTATAACAAAGCCCCACAGAAAAAAACGAAAGTCTATACACAAGAATCATACATATGTATTCCTATGTATTTTGCAACGCTAAATATGAATCCGAGCTTAAAAATGGCCCTTTGGGCCTCTGCAGGCCCTGAAATATGGTTTTCGGGATAAGGCGGGGTCAAAGGTGCATTCTGAAGCCAAAGCCGGATTTGTTCTCGACCGGTCTACGGCTTATTGAAATTTCCCGTTTGGGCCGGAAAAATGACCCTTTAGGGACCGGAAAATCGTGTGTTGCAGACGTAGCAATCACAACAGTGATATTTTACATAGTTTTTAGACTAAGCAATCACAACAGTATGATTTTTATGTCTTTTTTAATTCTGGAAGTCATTCTGTGGTTAAAAGTTTTTGGCCAGCTGGAATTCCCAATTTGGGGCCGGAAAAAGACCTCTTAGGAGCCGGAAAATCGTGGTTTTGACATGCCAATCGTGACATTCTCATTTTTATGCACTTAATTTAAAAGAACATGAAAATGTCATCATTGTTATTGTTACGACTGAAATACGATTTTCCAGCCTCTAAGAGCAATTTTCTCGGCCCCCAAACTGGGAATTTTAGCTGGCAAAAAACTTGTGAAGCACAGAATGAGTTCCAGAACTTGGCAATATATTTTAAAAAATCCCACTGTTGTAACTGCTAACTCCAAAAAACGATTTTGCGGCCCCTAGGGGGTCATTTTTCCGGTCACAAACTGAGAAGTTCAGCAGGCTATAAACTTTTTCGCGCATAGTGTAAGATCCAGAATTTAAATGTACATAAAAATATCTCTGTTGTGGTTGCTACGTCTGAAAGACGATTTTTCGGCTCCTAAGGGGTCATTTTTCCGGTCCAAACAGAAAATTTCAGTTAACCGTAGACCTGTAGAAGGCAAATCCGGCTTTGGCTTCAGAATGCACCCTCGATCCCGAACAAATAAAAATATTGTTTTGTTGGATTGATTCTTTGATATTCGTATTTGTCATTAAAATTATATATAGGGTGTTTTCTAATTGCGGTAAGAAAATTTAAGAGCGTATTTATGTGTCAATTTAATTAATAAAAGTTTTTAAATTATAGGTCCGTAAATGCTTTGTTTCTAAGATACAGTGTGTTAAACTTTAATTTGTTCCTAAATATTAATTTAAAATATCAGTTAAAGACCAGTGGCGGTGTGGGACGCATATTAGCTAATATTATTGAGAGACACGTTTTGCAGTTCTTGATTTTGTCAAAGCTCTTAATACTGCCGTCCAACGAAAACACACCGTATGTATATATTACAAGCCTATTGACCTACGGTATTTTTTCGTTGAACAGCAGAATAGGCATTTAAAAGAAAAATGTTTTCTTTTTAAAAAAGATAAGCCATCGTATAAAACAAATAAAAATATTGTGTTCTTGGATTGATTTTTTAATATCCGTATTTGTCGTCAAAATTATAATATATTTTGCAGGGTACGATAAAATGTATGTTTTTTTAGAATTACATTTTTTGTCGTACCTTGTATATTTTAAAAATAATTATAATTTTATTTAAATTAAAAAAATACGGATATCAAAGGCACTAAATTGGCTAAAAGAATTTTTATAGTACAGAATGCAAGAAAAGTTTAGGGCGAACAGAAGTTATAAATTGAAGAGGTTTTTTCCAAAAACATTTAATAAAATAAATATTACCACCGCCTATGTGGTATTAAATTGTTTTGAGTCAAATATAATCTTTTAGGATATACTAACGAGTCAACCTCATTATACATAATATGTATATTTTCATTTATTTATCTTTGCGGAGTTCTTTACTATACGTATGAATTACAAAAAATATTTTTTTTTCATGGCTAGGGAGGGGCAGCTACTTCCGGCCAGTACCTGGCTACGCCCATGTAAACCTTAATAAAACACACAAAAATATGCCAATAGGTATACTAAAAATTAATATCTATAATTTTATTTAATAGAAAAATTAAAATTTAATGCATTAACAAATTAGGGAAACAACTGCATTAGGAAAAGCTTTCACATTTTTAATAAACTATTGGTCTAAAGTCAGGACCTTCCTTTTAAGTTGTTTGGAATTTTTTCAATAAAAAATTAGGATTATGTTCACTATTAGCTAAATTTCAGGCAAAAAATGGCACATATAAATGTCAAAGTAAAAGCTGGGCGCTATTTTGAAAAAAAATTAAATGGAAGAAGAAGGTATCCTTGTGACAATCCTTTTAAAGCGCCTGACGAGTACTTTATAACCCTCGAATATAAAGTCAATACAATAACCTACCATAAAATGACGGTACTTTAAAAATTACCGAAATACCTTATTTGGATGGCCATATTTCCGAAACTAATAAATTATATTTTCTTAAAGCACTTCTGAAGATCTATTTAATAATAATATGGGTAATAATATATAGGGTAGTACAAAAGTATAATTTTTTTATTGGCGCACCCTGTATATTATGTCACTATTAAAAAGAAATTTAAATGACTTTTCAGATAATACTACATTATGTATATCTAATTTAAATTATTTTTTTAAATATGGCCATCTAAATCAGGTATTTAGGTAATTTTCAAAGTACCGCCATTTTTTAGTAGGTAAAGATATTGACTATATATTCTGGGGTTACAAAGTACTCGTCGCGTCACTAGCTTTAAAATCATTGCCACACGACTTCCTTTCCATTTAATTTTTGTTTTTAAGATGGAGCCCAACCCTCAGTTTGACATATACATCTCAAATTAAAAAAAATAACAAACAATTCAAAAGTTAGACAGGTTTTTAGACAAGCACTGTATATATAGTAAAAAAATTATTTAAAAAAAAACTGTTTATTAATAACTTTATTACTAATGAATAGGAATCATGATAAATATAATTAATTAAATAATAATACAAAAATGTTGTATAGTTTTAGTTTCTGTATACTTGGTCGTTTATAGTTTTGTTTTAATTTTTCTGATAAACCATGAGTTGCATATAATATCAAATAAAAAAATGTTCTGATATTGTAAATATTGGTTTTTATAATCAAAAGAATCGTTGAAGCTGATACAATCATATACATTTTAACCCGGCACATACAACTATTATAAATAATTCAGAGAATAATGCACACATTTCATAAACATAAAACTTTTCCTACGTGTTCAGGATTTCCGGCCTTAGAGACAGAAACTCATGTCGAACAATGAATAATAATACATTGGGATTATTGTTAACGCATTAAAAAGTGGCGATAAAAAGTTTATTCCTGAATATTTGAATGGTTTTACTTTACAAGTTACATAGTAAAATAATTTTTTAATATTATGTTATTAATTATGTTTTTTGTAATGTAAAATTAGTTATTTTTACTTTAACTTGGGTTTCACCTGCTTATAATAGAGTTAATAAATACCGTGTGACCATCAAGATCGATATCTAATCTGTGAAATGTAAATGAATTTCTTTGAAATTATCAAAAGCTCTTTGTGCCAGTTTTTAAAAAATTTACAATTAAAATATGTACTTAAAATTAAAAATATTAAACCTTTAAATATTAAGCAAGGGAATGAAACTCGAAGTCTTCTCCACTCTTCTCCACTAACTTTAAATATTAAATTTACTTTAAATAACTAAATAAATATTTACTAGATGCTATTAGTATTAAGAGAAACATTTTGGTAAAAAAAAACATTTTTGAATTTGCGACAAAAGTTGCTCAATTTTTGGATAGTTCTCAAGTTCATCCTTAAAAAAGTTTACGTTTCGAAAGCGAATTCAAAAATTTCTCTTATTTAAAGCTCTAAGCAATCACCACCAAGCTCAGTGCCATAGATAAAATGGAGATTATATATATATTTTTAAATTTGGAATAATATATTTCTAAAACTATAAGAGATAAACACATTAAATGTCGTATTTTCTTCAAGCTATCTTTTATTATTTTTTATCGTTGATCCAATATACGGGGTATTTCATTTAAGAAATATAATTTTACTGAAACTCTAAAAAGAATTTATCATATGTGATATTTTTTTAAAAAGATCTTTTTGACGTTGACAAAATATACAAAGTATTTCATTAAAAAAAGGTTATTTGCAGTTTATCTAAAAATCTAACAATTGTTTTTTCTTATCTTTTATCTTGAAGAATTCTGCTAGTTTATTTATTAAACTAATTCGTATTTTAAGTATTACCCAAGGTACCAATGGCCAACACTTAATTTTAATACCCTGTATACTGTAGATGTAATAAAAAACTGTACTTGCTATTTTTAGATTTGTATCGTTATTTTTTAAAATCAAAATTAATAGTACTTTTAATTATGTACTTATAAACTTAAAATCACAATTTTTCAATTAAAAAGAAAAAAAAATGTTTACAAGGAAATCATAGACATTAAAACAACAAAAAATAATGTAAAAAGGTCTCGGTAACAAGAGAATCATTTTTTAAAATATTATGTAAATTGGTGCACTTTGTTCTGTCCTTATATTGTATTCTCGGCAGAATAAGCAACACAATAAACATATTGTGCAGCAACAGCTCTAGGTGTATTACTGGTAGACGCCGCTTCTTAAATGTTCATACATATATAAATTTTGTTATTTTAGAAAAAATGGGCCTCAGAGCAGTAAAAAGGTAGCGTTAGGACGCCTCGGTATCCAAAGGATCCCTTTAGAGGAAAAATTAAAGATTATCCAAATGGGTGTAGGAGAAGCCTCTAACAAAGTGGCTAAAAATTATGGCTTCGCGTTTGAAATAATATATATAGATGTAGTAGATATGTCGCCAACGTACCCAAGCAGCAAGCTGACGTCTTATTGACGTCTCTTTTTAGTAATTTTTGGTCATATTTGGTCAGCAAAGACGTCATTAGATGACGACAAAATGACGTTAAATTGACCTCTCTAAGTCACAGACAAAAGACGTCCCTTTCATGACGTCTTTAAGATGATGAAAAATTGACGCATATACTTTTTTTTCAAAAGCTAAATTGATATGATATTTTATTTTAAATTGAAATAGGAAAAAACTTCTTACTGCTTGCAATTTCCTTGCAAGCAAGTAATGCAAGATGCCAGGGGGCTTTATTTGAAATGTTTGTCGACGTTCATTTTCTATGAGCGACGACGCTCGCCCAAAAATGAGCACATATGCTTTATTTGAAAAATTCGTCGACGTTCCCAAAAGATCACGCGTGCTTTTTTCATTTGTTTTGTGCGACAATTCTTTAGGTGGCGTTCAAGCTGGGAGCACGGATTTCAGACGTCATTTCCAAGGGGGCTTTATTTGAAATGAGCGTCGACGCTCGCCCAAAAATTATAAAACTTGTAATACATTTTGTTTTAGTTTTTTTATTGGAACATACTTTGTAATGCATTATAAATCTAGGACATGATATAGAAAAATAGGAACTGGATACATTTTGAAATATTAACAAATAGCAAAAAGAATACAATATCCGGTTGTGCCCCATACCATGGGGCAAAACCGCAATCAATCAGGGGCAAAACCGCACGTTCCACTAAGTGGACATAAAACATATATCACACTCAAAAGTATCAAGTTCCTCTAAAAGCCAACCTGTGCAACCTTCATGTGCCCAATTGTTACATTTTGTGCACTTAATCCACTGGTCCGCCTTACTTGTCTCCGAGTATTTTTCTTGACAATAAAAGCAAAAAGTGTTATCAGCGTGATTTTTTGTTGTAATGTTTTCATTATGTTTCTTGCTTACCACCTTGGCTTTTTTTAGGTAGAGACTTGCTGTCAGTTAAATTTCTTTTTACGCTCTTTCTTTTAACACTGTTTGGAGCTTTTGATAATGTTTCGGCCAATTCTCGTTGATATGGCGATTCAGTTATTATTACCGTTTTGCCTCTACGTTTGCTTTGACTCTCCTTTCTATTAACATGTGGAATGGGCATTATATCTTGAGGTGAAATCAAGAATTTCATATCAGTTGATATTTTAGCTGAAATATTTTTTTCAGGTGTTTAAGGGGCTGCTCTCAGGAGTAGTCTCAATTTGATGTTGCGTATTTGAATGCATATTATTGAGTAGCTGCAAATTTATTCCAGATGGTCCAGTAACTGCTTCAGGCTGCAAAATTTTAGATGAACCAGCCGTTTTTTCATGTTGCAAATTCAACTCAGATGGGCTAACAACGGGTGAGCCAACTTCTACAAGTTTTGCAGAAGATTTCATAGCAGTTGAAATTTGAGCTGAAATATTTGTGTCAGATGTTTTCTCTAAAGGGGTGCTCTCAGGAGTAGTCTCAGTTTCATCTTGCGTATTTATATGGACATTATGGAGTGGCTGCACATTTATTCTAGATGGTCCAGCAACTGCTTCAGACTGCAAAATTGTAGTTGGGTTGTTTTGGATTTCAGGTCTGTCTGTTGTTTTTGATGGTACAAAGTCTGCCTCTTTAAAGACATGTCGGTTTGTCGGGTAAATACCTGTTTTTCAAACCCGTGAACGGCGGTTTGCATTGTAGCGGCACGCTGATAGGCTCTACCAAATAAACTTGCTATCTGAAATTATGTTACAACTCGCCCAGGATTCATTCGGAGCCAAACCTTAACCTCTTGACTGTAAAACTGGTTCAATGGCGAATTAAAGCTTACATCTAGAGGTTGACATTTATGAGTGTAATGGGGTGGCAAACATAAAATTACTACCCCATTTTTTCTTGCAAGGTCAATTAGGTCAAGGTTTTTCGTATGCGTCACATGACCATCGAGTATCAGCAAGACTGGCTTATCCTTACTAGGTCTTACGTGAGCAATAAAATGCCCCAGCCATTGAACAAAAATGTCTGTTTACATCCATCCATTTGGTTGGCATGCTGCGATTGTTCCATGTGGAGTCTAAAAGTTCGGCCTTCATTCTGACTCTCGGGAACACAAGAAGCGGCGGAATATAGTGCCCTGCAGCAGACATGCATAGCTCTACTGTCACTAACTGGCCCCTTTCTGCCGAAGTTAGGGTGCCAACTTGTCTTCTGCCTTTTAACGCGATAACCTTTGATTGAGTTTTTGGTACCGTGGTAAGTCCAACTTCGTCAACATTGTAAATGCTACTCGCTTGAAAATTATATCGATCCATAAGACTTTCTAACAAATCGAAAAATTTACTCACAGAAACTTCATTGAACCCCATGGCTCTTGCAGTAGATATCGCCTCTGGTTTCCTTAATGACAAATCTGTATGCCTTGAAAAAAAACCTTTTAACCAGTCTAAGCCCGCAAGTTGTTTCTCGGTATTAAAGTTGTCGTCTTAAATCTGTCGTTGTTAAGCCAAAAAGTCGCAGTTCCATATCTTTCACATAGGCTACCAACTCGTCTTCTTGCTCCTTTGTAAAGATACACTTAAAATGACCCAATCCTAAAAAAAAGATTAGGCCCTTAAAGTTGATTAATTTTATCAAATTTAGTAAATAAGCAAGAAAAAAAGATTTTGTAACCTTTTCTTGCGGCATCTTCGAGTGAACCACCAGCTTTTTGCTTTTTACTCTATCTACTGACGTAGATCGAGGCACACCAAACGAATCAGCAGCTTTCTGGTACCCCATTCTTGCAGAGATAACTGCTTCAATGGCCTTCTGCATAGATTCGTTCACCCAGCCATGGCGTTCCGTTTTTCTTACATATTTTCTTACCATTTTTTCTAAAAAGACAGTAATATTTAAGCGAGGGGCAAAACCGACTGCATGGGGCATCCGGTTTTGCCCCGTCCGATTTTGCCCCCAAGGTAGATTAGGTAAACAATGCTACATAACCTAAAAATAGATAATTGCAAAATCACACTTAAGGCATATTTAAAAAGCATAAATGTTAGTCTACAGCAAACGCCCTATAAAATAATAAAAAATAAAACACATAGTAAAGTATTGGCTAGCCGAAAATTAGGCAAAATAAGATCACGTATCTTAAATTGATGACCAAACAATTGCACTATAAATCACTGTACGCATCCTCTTCAAAAAGTGTTTGCCACGTGTCGACAAGGTCAAGAGAAAAACGCGAAACGAATTGGTGCCGGCAGGCGACGCAATTAGGAAGTAGAGGGGGTATGCGGTTATGCCCCTTATTCCCCTAGTTAATTTTTTTCTACCATGGGCGTAGCCAGGAGCCAGGAAGGCGATAGCCTCTAGAGGTTAGGGATTTCTTGTAAATATTGATATAAAATTTAATATCAAATTAAAAAAATTGGTTAAAAAGTAATGGATACACAAAAAGGGTGAACACTTAATTTGACCCACTGTGCATATTGTATTCTTGAATTTTTTCCATATTCTTCAATCGTAAAAATATCAATTTTCTGTTTCTATTAGAGAGCCCTTAATCTGTTTGTAATCACATTTTAAAAGACATTATTTAAATATATTTTCTCATTAGCATTTTAGAAAGGTGGAAACAATGGTCAATTTTGGTATGAGCCAAGCTGTAGTTAATAAAACAAGCTTAAAAGCAGGGTTTCTCTTTTTCTTTTAAAATTATTTAAAAATAAAGGTTTTGTAGTGGGTATTTCAAAAATATGTGTACTTATTAAAAAATACATTAAACATTGCTCAAAATTTGCATTTGAAAGATTATTGTTTTGTTTAGCATATTGTTTAAAACACAAGAAAACTTTAAATGTTTCTAATCTCTTTTAATTCAACAATAAGTGTTTTTCACCCAGCTTTTACTTTAGAAAATAATAGAGAATTATTATACAAATAAGAATATGTATTATTGTAATATGTATTACCTATGTTATTGAACAAGAAACTTTTTTTCTATGAACATATTACTCATAATAATCTGACTAATATTTTTTTCCTTTTTAGGCAGATTATGACATCTCTGGTGTTGTGGGCTGTCTGGATTGTACGCCTCCCACAAATGATCCACATTACCCTATGTGTATGTGTCATTATTAAAATTAAAAAGCATTTGTTAAGTTTAAAAATGTTTTATTACCCCTTTTGTAAACATTGTTAGTGCATAATTAATCAGTAAACAATTTCTTATCTTTCCATGTCTTTATGAATATATATAAAAAAATATATATTTTTAATACATGCTTTATTTTAATTCAATATTGGCCCTTTTCTGGTACAGCAGTTCTTTGCATACATTTTAAAGTAGGTAAAGTAGAATTTAGCTAAGAAAAAGCCAGAGGCGTCGTAGAAGTAAAACGGCAATCCACTAATTCCTTGTAATCGCGTCGTTTAAATAGTGCGCAAGCAACAAAAAGGAAAATAATTTGAAAAAAAAACTGATGATCTCGTGGCTTTTTTTGCTGAATCGTAGTCTAACTGCAAACAGCAAATTTTTTCGAAACATGCATGTTAAATTATTAGAGCCGAGTCTAGGCCCCAACATTTACTTACATACCTGTTTGTCTTATAACACTTTTAGGTAACTCTCTTTTAAATTTAATTGTTTGCAATATAATCACTTTCATATCAGTAGGCATATAGGAATTTTATGAAACTGCAGTAAGCATTACATTAAAAAAAAAAACTGTTTTTAAACTACTCCTATCTTAGTATTAAAATTATTGTTGACATGAACCCGTTTTACTTTTTTATGTAGCCAAAAGTACTAAATAACAAGTTTCTCCAACTTGTGAACTTTGATGAATTTGTAAATTTAAGTTCTAGTAGATACCTCATTAGGTGTTCAGCAAAATAAATTTATCCCTTAATTATGACGTGTGTAAATACAATTGTATATTGACATGAATAAATAAGGTACTTACAGTTTAAATAAACCTTACACTATTAGTCCCAGGATTTCTTGCTTTCTGGGACTGCACTTAAAATTTTTGTGGCTTCTTCCCAAAGCATTTTGGTATCTTTTTAAGTATACTGGCTTGAGAATTTGTTAGCTAGCAATACCAGATTGCCTTTGAAAAATTCCGCCAGCATCTCCTTTTGTTGTTTGCTAACCGGTCCCCACTCTTGTAACAGTTACAATCCTCCATTTATTATTAAATATTTCAAATTCTTTACCTTCATTCACTTGGGTTTTCCTTTTTTTACAGATAATTTATAGTAAAAACTACAGTTTATTTATATTTAGATGATTTATTATTACTTTGCTACATTTAGGTTAGACTAAATTCTATACTTTTAGTTATGATCAATCCTTTATTGCTCCTAGTATCAAACTTCACAATTTACCTCTATAGCTTCTTTCTCTTGCACCTTTGACATCTAAAAATAACGAAATTCCTTATGCTACATATCAATGCTTGAGTTTGAAACTTTACGCATCGAATTTTAGTAAATTCGTCACTAATTACAAAACCCAAATATTTTGCTGCATTTGTGTTATGTTTTGGATGTAACTGTTATTAAAGTAAAGTATTAGCATACCTTAGGAATCGTGGCTTTTTAACTAATAGCAAAGCATGAGCTCATAATACATTTTTGGTTGATTTCTTCGATATGCTAAGAATGTGGTTACAGCAGTGGGTTCTCTTTTGTGTTAGGCTTTCAGCAGCTGGCACAGTTATCTAAAATTAAATCTCTTTATCAGTTTGTTATGCTGTGATAGAATATTTGCTTATATTAAAGGTATTGTTTACATTGTTTACCTGACTATATCTCCTTTATTTTTCCTATTTTGGCATAATTAACGGGTTCACCAAGAAGAATAGAGTTTTCTTCTTGCCTGCAGAAACACTTTCTAGTAAATTTTTCTCTATTTTCTTTTCATTTTGGGCCATTTTATTGGTTTTGTTTATTTTACGTTGCTTGACATGCTTTTATTTTCTAACCTTAAGTGATGTGTAAATGCTCGTAGGTCAGTGTTTTAATATTTCCATGTTCGGGCGTTAGCATTTGGATTTTCCATATAATAATTAATAAAATAATAAATACTAATTAAATAAACACAGACCAAATTAGAAATAATTACAGACCACCGACATTAAACATTAATTACCTAACCTTAAATGCTTAGGAAAATGTCATGCAAAAATCAAAACACAAACCAAGCACAAACGATTCTCATTGGTCAGAATTTGTTGCATGCAGTGTTGCCAGTAAATATGTGATTTTTTAAAATCACGCACTCATCCGTGTTCACTCGGTTTCAAATAAACCGATTCACGATTTTTACGAGCGTCGACGTTCCCTGAGCGACCAAAAAGATCATGCGTTCTCCCGGGAGCACACATTTCAAATAAAGCCCCCAGCATCTCCTTTTTGTTGTTTGCTAACCGGTCCCCGCTCTTCTAACAGTTATAGTCCTCCATTTATTATTAAATATTTTAAATTCTTTACCTTCATTTACTTGGGTTTTACTTTTCTTACAGATAGTTTATAGTAAAACCTACAGTTTGTTTATATTTAGATGATTTATTATTACTTTGCTACATTTAGGTTAGACTAAATTCTATACTTTTAATTGTGATCAATCCTTTATTGCTCCTAGTATCAAACTTTATAATTTACCACTATAGCTTTTTTCTCTTGCACCTCTGATGTCTAAAAATAACAAAATTCCTTAAACTACATATCAATGCTTGAATTTGAAACTTTACGCATCAAATTTTAGTGAATTCATCACTAATTACAAAACCCAAAGATTTTGTTGCATTTATGTTATGCTTTGGATGTAACTGTTATTAAAGTAAAGTATTAGCAAACCTTGGGAACCGTGGCTTCTTAACTAATAGCAAAGCATGAGCTCGTAATACATTTTTGGTTGATTTCTTCGATATGCTAAGATTGTGGTTATAGCAGTGGGTTCCCTTTTGTGATAGGCTTTCAGCAGCTGGCACAGTTATCTAAAATTAAATCTCTGCAGCAGTTTGTTATGCTGTGATAGAATATTTGCTTATATTATAGGTATTGTTTACATTGTTTACCTGACTATATCTCCTTAATTTTTCCTTTTTTGGTATATTTAAAGGGTTCACCAAGGAGAATAGAGTTTTCTTGTCTGCAGAAACACTTTCTAGTAAATTTTTCTCTACTTTCTTTTCATTTTGGGATATTTTATTGGTTCTGTTTATTTTACGTTGCTTGACATGCTCTTATTTTCTAACCTAAGTGTTGTGTAAATACTCGTACTCGTAGGTCGGTGTTTTAATACTCTCATGTTCGGGCGTTGGATTTTCCATATAATAATTAATAAAATAATAAATACCAATTAAATAAACATAGACCAAATTAGAAATAATTACAAACCACTGACATTAAACATTAATTACCTAAGCTTAAATGCTTAGCAAGATGTCATGCAAAAATCAAAACACAAACGGTTCTCATTGGTCAGAACAAGTGAGCACACATCCGTTTAAATAAACCGATTCGTGATCTTTACGAGCGTCGACGTTCCCCGAGCGACCAAAAAGATCACGCGTGTTCCCGGGAGCACACATTTCAAATAAAGCCCCCAGGACCCTTATTCTTGAATCTCTGGGAAGAGAACTTTGCGGGAAGTGAGTAAAGTTCACGAAAATATTGTCAAAACAGTATTCTTAAAAAAAAAAGAAGAAGTTCACTGTGAGCAAGCAACTCCCGGGAACTAAAAGTTCTCTACCTCTTGAGGTGGAGAAAATTCGTTCCCGCCGTTCTATAACCTTTCCCATAAAAGTTCCCGGGAGTGTTCCCCTCCCGGAGATTCAAGAATTAGCGTCCAGGTCGCATCTCTCGGGACACTGTCCAACCTGGAGAGCAGATTTTCACACTAGCCGAAGATATTTCTTTCAAAGCTTATTGAGATCACCAACCGCAGACCGGTCTCGAACTATATTGGTCTCATCGGTACGGTGTAGTAAGTTTATTGTCCATTACGCCATCTATCGGTAGAGTTTTTTCCTATTTCAATTTTGTAAAATTATTAGTCTTATTTTTTTGTTATATAATATTTCGGTTGGATTTTGACACGAATCATATAATGTCACAAAAATTTTTTCTGGCGGTTTTCTAAACATGACGTCATTAGATTTTTATGAGCTAGTATGACGAAAAAATGACGTCAACTTCAACGACATCAAACACACGTCAATTAAATGACATTAAAATGACGTCGTAATTTTGGTCTGTTGACGTCCTATGACCAAAAATGACTTAAAAATGACGTCATAATGACGTCAGCTTGCTGCTTGGGTATGCACTGTAGGGTTACTTTAAAGCCAGTTAAAGGAAAATTTCTGTTTCTAAAATACGTTTTTAAAATGGAGACCTAAAATTTATTTTATAGAGTAACTTTGTAAGTAAAATTCAAAACAATATTACAGTAACAACAACCTAATTCACATCAACCGAAATAGCATGGAATGTTACTATAAGGCTTTTAGAAATATGAAAACAAACTAGTATTTTTGTCAAAATAGTAACTGAAATTTATTACTTATACCCGCATAAGCCGCTCCTTGTCTCACGTTAAATTAATTTAGAGTGGTCACGATTGGCTAAAAGTATTTACAAATGACTTTACACAAGATAATAATTATTATGTTGTAAATAACTACATACTTAATCCACACACAACGTACCTAGTATTAAAATAAATGGAAACAAATTTATGGGAAAACATTTTTCTTAAGCTTTTTTTTAATTTCGCTTCTTCATCCGCGCTTAACACTGATTGGTGATTGGAAATCACTTTCTAAAGATTATCGGTAGAGTTACTGGACATCCTGTATATCATATTTAAAACAAATTTACAGTTTTTTTAATAAATATTGATTATATAAATAAAACATCATTATGAAAGTCAACCATGTTAACCTAAAAGTTTAAATATGGTGCTATTTAAAACCTAAACCGATTTGGTTAAAATTTGCTACAGTTGTGTTGTGTTATAACGTTTTTATTTAGCCCAAACTGTCCATCACCTGGTCATTTTATACTGATAAAAATTAGGGATGCGACATCGAAACCAATTATCGAAAGCTGACTATCGATAGCAAGAAAACATTGAACATGTTTCTAAACACGTAAAGTTCTTTTACTGAAAACGTTTACCTATCCAGATATTCAGCAGCGTTTTTAATAAAGACGTTTATGTTATTGACACTTCACTATATTTAAATTTGCTTAGGTGGGCGGGGCTTTCTGAACCTCCCCATATATGTATCGGTAAATATCTTACAGAAGACACAGGCAGGCATTCAATTTTATCTTGTACTTCAGAGTTTTCCAAATTTCCTAAAAATTAGATTGTGTTATAAAAGTTGTTTAAAAAGGGAATTTCTTTTAAATTTAAAAGCCAATAAATTCAAAAATTAAAGACGTTTAGGATGTTGGTCTAATCCCTAACTGTAAGCGTTCTTTACGCTTTATACCTTTATCTTTCTACACATTGGCATAACCGTTTTGATGTGGCTAAACGTGTATTTTTATGTAAAGTTTTTTTCCCATTTTTCATTGGAAATCACTTTCTAAAGATTATCGGTAGAGTTACTGGACATCCTGTATATCATATTTAAAACAAATTTACAGTTTTTAAATAAATATTGATTATATAAATAAAACATCATTATGAAAGTCAACCATGTTAACCTAAAAGTTTAAATAAATATCAATTTTTTTGATTATGAATCGTTCAACGCCTACATTCGATAACTAACAATTTAAATTATCCAGTCAAGACGGTAAAAAAACATTGACAAAAATGTTAAAAGAGAAATATACCAATACTAACAAAAAACTTTAAAAAAAAACAAATTTTTTTAAATCATTTTTAAGAAAAATTTACAAAATATTGTCTGTCATACATATATTTTTTTCCTCTACTGTTAAAAAATATACCGGTTAGGCAAATAGATACTAGGGATATCGGCCAGTAAAGCAACAAAAAAGGATGTATGTGACTAATCCAATTAAAATTGTTTATTTGCAGGTAATCACGTTATGCTGCGTCCAAACTTGCAACAATTCGCCGCGCCAAATAGCGCCGAACATAACCCCACATAGCGCGGACGTGAACGTGGACGGAATAATTGTCATTCTAAGGGCTTGGGAAATGCTTTCGCGGTGATTCAGAGCTTGTCGGTTTTTGCATCGAAGGAGCGCGCAAATAGGTTGCTTTGTTTGGACGGACGTTTGGCGAATTGTTTCAAGTCTGGACGCAGATTTAGATGTTATTTAGCTAATTTTGTATACTGTAATAATGTGATTTTTAACAGATAATATGACCTAATACCTACGGCGATTACATATGCTTATTACTCACATCCATTACTTACTTGCGTTATAAGGTGCTTTAAATGTGTATAAATACGATAATTTGTATGTTTTCGACAAGAAAAAAGTGGGCCTAATACCTTTCTCTCTTGCGAATTGACTTGATTTGTTTATCCGGGATCACAGCGGGAGTACACACTTTAAAAAAAAACAAGAATTTTTAAAATCGGTCTACAAACGCCGGAGTAATGGTGTAACATACGCAAAAAAAAACATACTGGCGAATTAAGAACCCCCTTCTTTTTGAAGTCGGTTAACAAAGTTTTACCTACAAACTGTTTTAAGTAGTGTCTAATTTTATAAGGTAAGGGGAGTTATGTAATGTAATCAACTTTAATAATAGTATATTACATAACAAGTGTCGAAAGTGATATATTTCACACGAGTGGGAATGTGGTCGCACGAGGCGATAGCTGAGTTTGACAAACCACGAGTGTGAAAATCGCTTTCAGCACGAGTCATGTACAATATTTTTCCTACGACCAAAAAATATTTATATACTAAAAATTTAGTTTTTTTATATCAATAATGTTAACACAGGCAAGATAACCTGACAAAAAATTAGACGTTAAATCGATGTCAGTGCCATAAAATCCAAATAAAGAAATTCCTTTTACCTAATTGTACGTTAAAGCATGTATTTTAAAATTTAATTTTGGTGACCTTACAAAAGTGTTATTTCACTGTTTTTTCTTTAATAAGGTTTTTCAAATTAAGTGACAAAAACCTTACCACTAAACAAAATAATAAATAATCTTTGAATAATAATAAGTGTAGCCTATTATCCCCAATGGATTAAATTAAATGTCCAGTCTGGTTCATTGGCAATTCTATTTTTAACTTATCTTAGCCTTTTGGATGTATTATTTAGGAAAGAAAAAAACCCCTTGGCATTTTGTGCAAACTTTGTGGTTAGGTTATAATGTTATAATTTTACAAATCAGGGACCCGCAAAACTTTAGACACTTCCACACTTACATGTGTTTAATGGGTTGCCTATTATTATTACAGGCATTTGCTATAAAATAATCATTTCTATAAACTAATAAACCGTTAAACATAAAATTAAAATTAATATAATTTGAAAAAAGATAATGACTTTATAGCTGCTATGGTATAGTGAAAATGTAATTTGGGTTAACATGCATTCAAGGTTTTGAAATGCCAAAAAATATGAGATATGTATTTTTGTATAATAATGTCAATATTCTTTCATATTAATGCACACGTAGATCTGGGGTACTGTGAGGATATGTGCAAATATAGGTCGCGTGGTTATTGGTTTATGACAGACACAGATTGACAGATTTCCAGCTCTTCTGATCTTATAGTGTCATTTTTATATAAGTTATTAACTCATAAAACTTGTAGGTATTTTGTAAAAAAAAGACGATTTTTATTAAATCCCAATGTGCATTTTATTCTAAATACCCTGTAAATTTGTCATTCTTAAATCACTCTTTACCTATCTTAATTCAATAACGTAAAAAAGATATTTTATTATATTTTTAATGTTTTAGCCGTTACAATAGGTCAAAATATATAGTTTTTTTTGTAAGTAACATTCATTTTAATTTTAAATTGGCACATCATTTAAAACTGTTTTCAAAGCCTAAACTATTTAAACCTATAAAAAGGTCAAAAGTGCAATAAAAAAAAACATTTATTTTATTTAATAACAAAGTAAACAGTTGCTAAAAGTCAAAAAATTAATAATTTGATTGTTATAATCCATCTTCAAAAATGCATACGTCATGCCAACTTAAATAGGCATTAATGTATTTTCTTTACAATAACACATAGATCTTTGGTTTATTGTTCTACATAATTGTATCTGTCATATTCTGGTTATGTCATAATCGGGCATCTTTATCGAGTTTTATTATAGAGCCCAGTCGTCTTTAATGAACATATAATTCGAACTGACAAAGTTATGATGAGAAAACAATTGAAGGTATTCATGTAATCTCCTGTTGCAATTTAAATGCAAATTAAATGAAGAGGTCGGCATTCATTAAGAAGTTTTAGTCTTTATTTATTAAGACTCAAATGACTTGCTTACTTGACACCTGTAAAAATGTTATATTTTAGAATACAAATAATTTTTTTCCTACGACCACTAATGAAATAGTATATTACATTACAAGTGTGGAAAATGACTAATTTTACACGAGTGGAAATATTGTAAACAAACCCACTAGTGTAAGAAAATCATTTTCACAAGAGTACTGTACACTATTTTTCCTAGGACCACAAATTATTTACCAAAAAAAAAAAATATTAAAGTTTGTCTTTACCGAAAAAATAAAAACAATTGATAAGTTTGCAACACTAGGGTGATTTTTACTTTGTAACACTAGTGTGATATGTACTTTTCTACTAGCGTGCGGAAAAGTCCACTTTTCCGCACGTATTTTAGTTTGGAAAGTGTTACTTTTCCGCACGCCGTGCGGCAAAGTTACTTTTCCGCACGCCGTGCGGCAAAGTTACTTTTCCGCACGGCGTGTGGAAAAGTAAAAATAAGTTAAAAATGTATATATTCAATTGCAACACAAAAATCAAATTATATTAGGCTAAATAAATAGATGTTTTAGATAAAAATTTCATTATCTCAGAAATACGTATAAGTAAACGTCAGACTAGACTACACAAGTAGAATTCGACTTTATACCTTAATTTTTTATAAATAATAATTATTTCTTATGATCGAAAGAATATCCAATAAAGGGTTAAGTAACTTCACCTAAAAGGTAAAACCATGGCAACAGAATCGCTCCATAACAACCAAGTACGAGATAATTTGTCAAAGTCAAAGTCAAATAATATTGCTGAATATAATAATTAAGTTCTTGACGATTTTAAAATGCTTGAATCAGACGACGACCTACCAAGCGAAATTTTGGAGACTGTTAAGAGTTTAGAATTTTTGCCTGAAAAATCAAAAAACAGGTATAACAAGGAATACGAAGTATTTCAAAACTGGTGTAATGGAAAAGGAGTGAAAAGCTTGAAAGAAGAAGTTTTGCTTGCGTATTTTGCCAAGCTCTCCAAGACTATCAAGCCGAATACTCTTTGGTCCAAGTATTCGATGTTGAAGAGCAAGCTTAAAATTGAAAAAGATGTGGATATCAGCAGGTATTTCAAGTTAACAGCATTTCTTAAGAAAATGAATATTGGTTTTCAACCAAAAAAGCTAAAGTTTTTACCAATGAACAAATTAGTAAGTTCCTACTAGAAGCACCTGACGAAATTTACTTAATGATCAAAGTGGCAACAATATTCGGACTGGCGGGAGCATGCCGGAGAGAAGAGCTTTGCAATTTAACTACAAATGATGTTATTGATAAAGGCGATTTTGTAATGATTAACATATCTCAATCAAAAAACCATACATCCCGATGTTTTACAATTTCAAAAGAGGTAAAAAATGGAAAATATTTGGCATTGTATAGAAAATATGCAAGTTTAAGAAAACCTAATACTAAGCATAATAGATTTTTTACTCAATATAAAAGGGAGTTATCTCAGTCCAGTGTGTGGGCATAAATTCCTTTGGCAAGATGCCAGCAGATATCGCTGGGTACCTCGGTCTTCCAGACCCTCATTTATACACAGGCCATACACTGAAAAAATATCCACTATATTCAAGAGTAATGATCTTGACTAAATGCAAGCTTACATTCATATATCCGCAATAACAACTAATCTTGTTCAAGAAAACATATACCCCTTTAATCAATATTCAAAATTTATTTAATTTAATTTTATATATTATTTAAATAAGTATAGCTATACTAGGCCGAATATTTTAGCTTTCTTAATATAAAACAAACTGGGCTTTATTTAAGTATAGTAATCTTTTAATGAAAATTGTAATTGCGATTTGCTTAAGAATAACTAAAACTTGGAATAAGTATAAGAATTATTGCATTAATTATATGCAATTCTCAGGTTAAATCTAAATTATCTTTATTAAAGGATAATTATTTTTAATACAAACACTATTTTTGCTTAGATTTAAACTTCGATAAGTTTAAACAAAGCATATTAAATATTATTGCAAATAGTTTCATATCTTAGAATACATTTTGAGTTCCGCCCGGGAATTACATGGATTGACATAAAATAAATTAGAGCCAAAAAAAAATTAAAAAGTGTTTCACATTTTAAGACTGCTACAAAACTAAACTACAACATATTTTTAAAAATTTTAGTTTTTCGATATAATCAAAAGAGTCAGATTTTACAAAATAGTTTAGTCCTATAAGTCTTCCACCAGTCTTAGTATGTGACACAATTTTTAAAATTTTCTTGACTCCAATGTATTTTATATCAATCAATGTCATTACAGGAAGGACGCCCTGAATTTTATTTAAGGTATGAACCCAGTT
Organism: Listronotus bonariensis; assembly: GCA_014170235.1. Classification (NCBI taxonomy): domain Eukaryota; kingdom Metazoa; phylum Arthropoda; class Insecta; order Coleoptera; family Curculionidae; genus Listronotus; species Listronotus bonariensis. The sequence goes on from JACEGR010002753.1 coordinate 69,819, forward strand.
GCAAAAATAATTATTTGAAGTAAACAAAATAAAAAACACATAATTTAATAATATTGCCCTAAATATTTAAAATGTACACTAAAAGTATAATACAATTTATATTGTTTTAACTAAAATATTGGAACTTAAAAAAATATTAAAATTTACAAGATATATGATAAACTGGATACTACTCTTGTTTCATAAGACCTTCTTGGGACATTTTCCATATTTTCAACAAGTTTCAAGCAGTAAAGACAGATAGAAACTCTTTTTGTGTCAGGCACCTGAAATTAACAGAATGGTAAAAATATAATTTGTTTTGCTTTTAGTTTAATGCTATAATATACTACCTAAGCTATATAAGCAAAACCTTTTTAAAAAACATTAAAATATCCTTAGTTTTGTTCCCTGTACGAACTGAAAATACGAATACTTTTGAAAGAATTAAAAAAAAGCACCAAGAGATTTTAAAAGTAATCTAACATAAAATAGAAGAGCCATGCCTTATAAACAAACAGTATTATACTTAAACACATTTCATAAAATTATAACCTGAATTCACTATTTCCCGCTTCTTTTGCACTCAATTCTTGAGTTTTCTGCTAAATTGGTACTTAATATTTAGTTTCCACCTCTAAAAACACCATTTTTCTATTTATTTTATCCATTTTTCATCAGTGGCAGTGACAATGACAGACTGCGATTAAAATGTTTGAAAGTGAAGCTTTGCGATTTTATAGAAAAAAACGGTTAAAATAAATGAAAAAATGGGGTTATTAGAGGTGGAAATCAAATATTGTGTACCAATTTACCTTTCAATCAAGAATTGAGTGCAAAAAAGGAGAGAAATAGTGAATTCAGGTTAGTTTTGGTTATCAAGTCTAAAGATGAATATTTCGAGAACAAAACGAGTCCGACTAAAAATTCTTTCACATTCGTGATCAGCGCACACAAAACCCCGTATACCAAATTTCATTAAAATCGGCGATGCGTCCGGTTTGTAGATAATTACCAACAAATTACGGCAAATACATTTGCCGTAAAAACGGATGTAATAAATAGTTCAGTCTAATTTGTGCAAATGGCATGCACAAATCAACTTGTGCAAATTGCATGAGCGTGAAAACCCACCTTAAAAGCATATTCCTACCTATATAGATTTTTTTTAAATTGTTTAAACACGTTTAGTTATTCTAACCTATAAAAGTATTTTGCACCTGATATAAAAAATGTTACTGTACTGTTACTTTGTGTACTTACCTTGAAAAATGGGGATTAAATCCATCATTTCCCATTCAGTGAGCAAATTTTCCAATTCCATATTCAAATCGACATAAACATTCACACCCGCTATACAGATAAAAAGAAAAATGCACCGGCTCGGCTCCATTATCTCAAGTCTCGGACACATGAAAAATGGCGTGATCAAATCCCGCCGCAAAGCGCGTTGCTATTGGTCGAGGTGAGCGCCACCGCACCGCGTGTTCTTCGCGGCACTTTCAAATAGAATTACTGTCCAAGCAAGATGCTTAAACTCAATTCAAGTATAGCTAATATTAGGTCGATAATGTAGAGGTTTTAGGTAAAAGAAGTTACACTTGAGTAAATCCTAAAGCAAATAATTGGTTTAAGCCAGTCAAAATATTAAGCGAACTGTAGAAGTAATTAAAATAATATGAGTTTAAGAGTTATTTAAAAATAATAATTTTTCTTCATCCAAAATTTAACAAGTTCTTGATTAGATATAAAGCTACCTTGATTAAACAAAAACTTATTTCAAATTTCAAAACGAGCATGTTTTTAAAAATAAGATTAGGGTTTTCTTGTCTTAATATTGTTATTGTGGGCGCAAAAGGAGTTACAGGTGATACAAGATAATCCCGTCAAGAATGGTTTTAGTTTTGGATATAAACTAGAATTTTTTGTGTGTAGCTTCCGCCGATCATCTGCGACAATGTTGGCAGATTCCGGGGAAGAGCATAACCAATATTAAAAGACTGGGCGGCTGGAAATCGACTTCAGTTGCCGAAGGTTATATCGAGGAGTCCGCAAAAGAACGAACCAGAATATCAAACAAAATCTTAAATCAGAAAGACCCAACAACATTTACGACATCAGCATCCGCCTCCCAATCTGAAATATATTCTATTCAAACCGAGATACAAAGAAATCCAGGTAATGCAGAGGTAGAAAGTGGCAATACTGGGTCTACGACCACCATACCCAAGGTTTTGTCATCTGCTATAAATTTACAAAATGCCAACAACTGCTCCTTTATAATTAATATAAATAGTGATAAGATTTAGATTTAGTTTTTTTCTTAATATGTAATAAAAAATACAAAATACATATATTATAGACGAACTGTTTTATTTATTTTCCTAAGCTAGTAGAAAAAATGTTGTTCCTAACACTTGCGGAAAGTATTTTATCCTACGCTAGTAGAAAAATATTGTTCCTAACGTTTGCGGAAAGTATTTTTTCCGCACTCGATTGCTATCCGAACTCCGCTTCGCGTCGTTCGGCTAACTGCAATCGCGTGCGGAAAAATGATACTTTCCGCACTTGATAGGAAAATAACTATTTCCTCACTGCTATATTATACTATTTTGACAATATTTTTACATCGATAATCACCAACCTAGAAGCATTATATAACTTCTATTATTTTGGAATTTAAAAAGGCCCTCACTTAATAAAAATTTTATGGTTTGGTTATGTAATAACGGTAATAGTTTAATACGGTTTTCTACTATTTTAAGGGTTTTTAAAAATTATTGATACTTACATATTATTTTAGACACTTTTCTAAATAAAACGTAAGTGGCGCATATCCAAAATATACCGTTTTTTTTTTTAATATCAGTAAATAAATTTACGGGACCGGGGAGTGAAAAGAGGTGCTGGGTGGGATAAAATTGGTAAAACGAGTTAATGAAACTGAAAATCACATGTAAAATTAAGTAAAAATAACATTTTTTCTCATATTTTTGAGAAAAAATATAAAAAATATGAAAATTGTAAATGCATAAGCTAAAGTCCTAAAAGTAAGAAAAAAACGACTTCTAAACGTCCGCAAAACGCAAAATATGAAAGCATTTGGCAACGTCGGAAGGGTCTGATTCTATTTATAAATCGATAAAAGAAAGTGGATTCATAAAGTGTGTATTAGCCTCAGGTTTAATTAAGGGATTAAAAAAATGATTTAACTAGTTGTTTGAGTACACGAGAGAGACAGAGAGAAAGGAATTTGATCTATAGGAGTTTTTTCTCTGGCTCTTTAGGTCGAACGGTCAAGCGGCAAGGCTGCCCCTATAAAGTGCGTGCTCAAAGGTAGGAGGGAGATTTTTAATTTGATCTACTTACCTGACAACACTGTGCCACTGAGCGAGCAGTCAGTAAAAGTTGTTTTTGTGGTTATGTCTATTTTTGTTTATGTTTTTATTTTTTGGGAAATTTTATTATTACTCTTTTTAATATTAGAAGAAAGCTTATACTGTGTAGTAACTTAACGTTAATAAGATGATTTTCGCTAATTTGAGTTCTACTGTTTAAGGTAAGTAAAAAGTTTTTACTTTACTGTCACTACAATAAATATGTCACTTGCAAAACCAATAGCAGTTTTTAGAATGACATCATAATATATATCACACGAGTGTTGTAAATTACTTTGCAACATAAGTGTGATATAACGCATTTCTATGCATGAAACCAGTGTGCTATTTGCTATTTTCACAAGTGATCGTAGGAAAATGGCATAAAACGCACTCCTTGATACTTTAGAAAACGAAAAATATCACACGCGTGTTGAAATCTACTTTTCAACACTAGTGTTGAAAAGTACATGACAGTGACAGATGCTTATATTCCGTTAAAAATATATTTACAGTATATTTATAACAAACTGAAGGTTTTGACTCACCAGTGCTAGTGCTATAACCACGCGACCTATATTTGCACATATCCTCACAGTACCCCAGATCTACGTGTGCATTAATATGAAAGAATATTGACATTATTATACAAAATACATATCTCATATTTTTTGGCATTTCAAAACCTTGAATGCATGTTAACCCAAATTACATTTTCACTATACAGGGTGTCCTAGCTCTATTTATACACAAAAATCACTTTTTCTTTGTAAAAGATTCAAAATAAACCTAAATAAAAAATGCTTATTCGGATACACCCTTTTTATAGAAAGTTGCAATTAATACACAAGGTCTCTCAATAACATAATTTTTATTGTCAGGTAGGTTTATTTAAATAAACACTCTGTAGGTATATTTTACCAAGTTGTAAATTAAAATAAATTTCACGTCAAAAATGTAAACCACGTCCAATCTAACTTGTCCATATTGTAAATGTCTGTAGCTTTTTACTTCTTAACCTAAAAAATGATCAAAAAACCAACAATAAATTATCAAGTTTTTTTTCTGTTATAAAGATTACAAAAAACAATTTTATTGACAGATTATATTGACATAATTTACTTTTCTTAAATGGGACACCCTGTATATTATATCACCTAAAAAAGTTCCTTGTCTGCAGAGTTGGGTCGTATTCGAATACATTTTTGTGTTTGGTATTTGGTATTCGGCAGAATACTATTTTGCTTAGTATTCGGGATTCTGTATTCGCGTATCGTATACTTTAGAAGTATTCGATGAATAATTTTTTTCAGTATTCGAATACCGGCGTTTCGAGTATTTGAATACCGAAAAGTCTAAGCAGTATCCGAAGACTAAAATTGTCATGATTTGAATAAGAAAAGGGAAGCAAAGTAGGAAAAAAAGCGGCAAGGACTTTTTTTGCTCTTTAATTCTTTAATTTTGTCATTGGTTTTGTTTAGTAGTATTTGAATCTTTTCGTTTCCAGTATTCGAATACCGATTCCGGGTATTCATGTATTCGAATACTTTTTTCTTCCAGGTATTCAAATATTCGGTATTCGAATACTTTCTTTTTCCGGTATTCGTATTCGTATTCGAATACCGATTTTTAGTATGCTGCCCAACTCTGCTTGTCTGTAACTTTATTTTTAAATTACCCTATATTTGGCTTAATCCAATAATTACGTTAAACTATATTTCAGTATATTTTTAATATTTTTTAAAGAGCTTTACAAAAATACCACATTTGATATATCTATATGTATTGTTTTGGAAATTTGACCATTAAAATCTGAAAAATATTATATGTATACTAATAATACACTATACTAACTAGGACTATGCTTAGACTGTAGAGAGGTATAATGAAAATCATACCTATAATTTTTTTGGAGGTAAATGATCATATTTCAAAAACTATTAAAGATAAATGTATCACCTGTATTATTTTTGTAAAGCTCTTAAAGGGACCTTTTTAATGGTGGTATAATATAGAGAGTGTCCTATTTAAAGAAAGTAAGTTATGTTAATATATTCTGTTAATAAAATTGTTTTGTGTAATCTTCATACCAAAAAAAAACCTAATAATTTACTGTACAAGTTGGTTTCTGGATCTTTTTTTTAGGTTAAGAAAAAAGTTATACACATTTAAAATGTGGACGGAAGTTAGATTGTGCAACACACTTTACATGAATAATTGCTGGTTTTTAAGACATCAACACTATGCTGATATGCTTATTAACGATTAAAAGTGATTTTATTTTAAATTATTTCAAAATAGTTCTGTCACTGTCAGAGTGATAAATAATATAATTAATGTAATGAATTACCTTTCATTGTAAGAACTGTAATAAATTACCTTGTATTGTAAGAACTCCAAATAGGTAACTTAAAAACATAATTAACGTATTGCTGTTTTTAATGCAATTAAGTAAATATGTGTCTTAAATAAGCTAAATATCTGACATACCCATTGGTAGATCTCTTACAATTAAAGGTAATTAATTACAAATTATTATATAATTTTTCACTCCGACTGCGAGAGAAATGTTTAAAAATAATTAGAATCAAAATAGTATTTTCTTTCTTCACTTTAAATCGTTAACAAGTATATCAGCATACTGCTGATATCTCAAAAACCAGCAAAACTTGACGTATAGTGTGTAATACATTTTGATGTAGAACAAAGAGCGATACAGAGTAAAATTTTGTTTAAATATACAGAGTGTTCCATTTAGGAAAACCTAATTGACCATGGAACTTATGTTTTTAAGACAACTTGTATAATAACTAGTTCTCTCATTTAAAGATGTGTATTCGAATAAAAATTATTTGTTTTAGGTTTATTTTTGTATCTTGTACTGAAGCGAAGTTACTTCGTGTATAAGTAGAGTTGGGATATTCTGTATAAGGTGTCCGGGTTTCGTTACAATTGCAGGGAATTCTGATTATTATTAACGATAGAGACTTGAGATTTTTGCGCAGTGTTGCTACTTTTTATTAAAACCAAAGATGGCACTAAAAGATTTTTTATAGGTATCTTCGTTTTTGACATACAGGGAGAAATTCTTTTTTTCCATTTTGGCCCCCTTGTATTTCGGTTGTCGTGTAACTTACAATAAAATTTAAACCAACTTTGGTAGACATTTTTACGTAAATTCCAGCAGTGAAGTAATTTTTGTTTTTATTTTTTTATTTAATATTCTTTGAGATATTAGCTAAACATATAATGTTTCTTTGGAAATCCCTGTATGTTTTTAACTTATTAAAATATAACAAATAAACGATGTTAAAATATTATTTGCCGATGCGTAATTCCCAACGCAAGAAAACCAATAAGTATTCGGCTTAGGTACCTATCTACTTTGGGTTTTTAATTTTACCTTAAATGCCTATATTTTTTTATATCTTTGTAAACTAGGTATTTTTATGCCTAAAAAATGTAACCGTTTAAGTTCGTTTTTATTTAAAAGTAAATTTGACCTTAAACTTGTGTTTTAGGTGTTATGAAAACAAAATAAAAATTACTTTACTCTTGTTGGAAAAGGAAATTTTTAATAAATTTTTATTGTTATTTTATTCTGACATTTATGTCTCTAACTTTCTTTTTAAATTACCCTGTATTTGACTTAATCCAATAATTACGTTAAACAATATTTCAGTATACAATATGTCAAAATAAAAAAAGTTATATTTATTTTAATTTTAACTTGGCAGTGAGACTGTTTTCAAAATCTAAACTATCAAAAATTATAAAAAGGTCAAAAATACAATTAAAAATTACTTTAAACTGTTTTGCCAAATACGCTTGTATTGAACAATTTTTCTAGAGTATGATTTGGACAAACCTGTAGCAAACTTTACAACATAATTTAATTTCTTAAAAATATATATTTTTTTACCAAATAACCCATATTCCCCCATTTATCTATTTTTTTTAAATGTATTTCAAGTAATATAATATATGTGATTTTTAATATCTTTTAGTGTAGACCAATTAGACACCACCATTTTTTGGAAATTGAAAAACTAAATCTCTAGACTATTTAATGGCGTTTCAAAAATGTTAAATTTTATTATTAAATACTTTTTACATGATTGTACTTGCCAAACAGTGTTATGAACAAGGAATAAAAATTAAAAAAATTCTCGACCACTTTGCTGTCGTGTTATTAAATTATTATGCGTTTAACTATACTTCAAACAAAATTATGCGCATTACGTGCTATTAAAATATAGGCGTTTTGGAAAACCAACTAAATTTGTTATAATGGTAAAAATTCTAAATCGTTTCAAAATTTATGGATTAAAAAAAAATATTGGGATTTTCTTATACACAATAAAAACAGGTATTTTTTTATCAAAAGTTTTTACCCAAAGAAAATATTTATAATGTCATTTCAGATATAGTTTATAAGAAAAAAAAGTCTAGAAAATAAGTAAATGCCTTTTCTAATAAGCAGTATTTTACATCGGTATTTGTTTAAACATAGAGTGAGGATATTAAAAGTCCTTCTTTCGTTTATCTTGTCAATGGGATAAAATATCGAGATTGGGTAATATTTGTGTAAACAAGCTTTTGGCGTAACAATAATTTTGGTCAAGTGGCCTTGTATCAAGAGGACACCAGCAACTTTTTTCAAATGGAAACAGGGGTCATATGGTACTTCTTGTCAAAGGCCCTGTCTACCTAACGCTATTTAGTTTGTGAAAATCGGTTCAGCCCTTCCAGACTTAAAACTGATATACTTTAAAACCAGTGCGGATTTAATGACATTGGCTTGTAAGTCTGAAACGGCTGGTCCGATTTTTAAAACAAAGTGGCGTTAAAAGGGAATTAAAGGGCCTTTAAACGAAGTATTTAAAAAATGTTGGTGCCCCCTTGCCACTAGGCCACGTGGCCGAAGATATTTTTATGGCAAATAGTAGTTTAAATGACATCTTTTACCCAAACTTTAAACGCTGGTAACTCAAGAACGAACAGTTCCAGATTAACCTATAAGCAAATTAAGCAATTGCTTAGGGTTTTAGGTTAGCGACACCATAAAGGGCGCACCATAAGAGTAAAAAAGCATATGGTCTAGCACATGTAAAGCTGATCCGCCAAATGCATTTTATGTGTGATAGGGACTTTTTTCTTGGCCCTCAAAATTTTTCACGATGGGGGATCATACAGGAGTACATTGGCATTTCAAAGTCTTTATCCGCCACTGAAAATGAATGAGCCAATTTTTAAAAATAAAACGGTGTAGGTAGGACCTTTAAAACAAGTTATTACATGAGTCCTTTTTTCATTTGAAAAAAACAGTTTCTAGTTCCCTCTTCGCACTAGGCCACGTGACCGAAATCATTTTTTATGCCAGAAAGTAGCTTAAGTGACACTCTTTTACTCACATTTTACCCGATCTCGATATATTGTCTCATTCAAAAGATCAACGGCGGGGAGGACTTTTAATAACCTCACTGCTTTGCTTGTAAAAGAAACATTTTTGTTAGGAATGCGTAGTAGTAAACTAAAAAATTGCAAGTAATCTCGAAATATCTGAAGAATAACATAAAAATACGGACCCTAAAATAAGTACGAGAAAAGTTAGTCCTTTAAACATTTACGCTAAAGATTTAAAAATTGTTAAGGAATTTTTAAATCATGATAATTTTACCCAGTTCTCAAAAAGTCCTAAAATATTTAAAGCACTTATCTTTTTTTTTTACAGTGTGTTTACACATGCTCAGAATAGTAAAAACATTTTTGTATTTTTACTATTTGGAAAAAAATATATATATATTTTTATATAAATGTTTGCTTACCCTAAAATGTTAAAAGCAATTCCAAAAATAAAATATTATTTGGCTTTTCTCCAGAATAAATTAAAAATATTTATTAAAAATTTTAAGAAAACTAAAACTATATATACTATGAAGAACTATTCTGTCCTTGCACAATATAATAAAAGTTGGAATAATTAATATAAAGGTACTTACGATACAATGGTTTTAAACTCTAAACAAAGGTTCATTAGCTCTCGGTTAAAATTATTTTAATCCAATAAAATAAAATCTTAACGCCAGGCCGGGAACTGGGCTAATGATTGCGTCTCAAAAATATGGTAAATAGTTTACCAAAAAATTTACTAATAAACTTGTCAAAAATCTGAAAAAAAAATAAATTTTTAAAATAATTTTAACCGAGACCTAATGAAATCCAGGTTCTTTTCGCGGCAAAAGCGTCGCCATTAACTATTGATAAATATCTGATTGAATTTGCCTAATAAGGGTTAATAAAATTATATTCCCCCACGGTCTATTGATTATCAATCGATTGCTCTTGAAGATAACGTCATATAAAAACAAATATATAATAGAAACTGCCGTGTATCCGCTTGATATAGTGTTGATTGCGCCATCCCTCGGATATGCTCCTAAGCTATGCAGCTAAACAAAGACAAATAACGTAGGATTCTAACCACTAAACCCAATTTTTTTGCCAGTGGCACCATCTACACAATTATTAAGAAAGTAGTATTTACCGCGAAATTTAAATTAATTTTATTGAAAAGTATTACAAGGTGTTTCAACTCTATACACGAAACAACTGTGTCCCTGTACAAGCTAGAAAAAACTTAAAAAAAATACGTTTTTGTAACGCCAATTTTATTGACAGTGTTGGTAAATATATTAAGTGTCTCAAAAACTAAATTTTTATTCTCAAGTAAGTGTTTTTTAAATGGAACGCCCTGAATGTTTTGACCAGTTCAGACTTGCTATTAAATTCTTCATTAAAAATGCACTATACGTAAATTCTAGGGATTTTTAGAATAAGTACCTAAAATATTAAATAATTAATTTCATGTTTTAACGTTACCTGCCACTCCAAACTATTTTTAATTATTTATAGCGGATATACTATTTTTTACTTTACTTTTTACCTTTAATAATTATATCGATATGCTAGTGATATAGTAAAGATCAGCAATACAATTAAATACTCATGATTTGTAAAAATACAGTGTGTTGAACTTAATTATTTAATAGTAAACACATTTTTAACACCTTGTACAAGTACCTATACTGTCAATAAAATAAATATATTTTCCAAACAAAAACATTTTTTATTCAAAGCTTTTTTTTATTAGGTATAGGGGTGAAGTTATTTTGTGTATGAATAGAGTTGGGACACACAGTACCTTCTGGTTAGTTAAGTATTATAACTAGAAAACTCAAGTTTTCATTTTAAGATACTTAAAGAGATAGGGTTAAACGTAAAAATGTTGATATCGTAATAGAAATATACTATTCTTCTGAATGACCAATTTTTTTAGTTAATGAAGAGTGCATATTTGTTAAAGTATCAATGAAATTGTATGTGTTTTGCATAATTTCTTTAAGTAACTTTAAATTACAAATTTCAAGTTATTAAGTTATAAGGGATGAAAGGAAATAAAGGATAAAAGAAAGTCCGGGTTATCTATAGACTGTCAACGGATGGGGTTTACAAGAGGACAAACGGATAAAAAAAAAAAAATTTTAGAAAAGATTTTTCAAAGAAAATTTTTGCTTGTATACAAAATGTGATTCACCAAGAGACAATGTTGATTTTGTATACAGGGTACAAAAACTTAAAAAACATTATTTTTTCCAAGAGTAAACTACCTTTATTTTTTCATTTTTAGGCAAAGTGTCGTTTAGAAAATTTATAAAGAATAGCATTTTAAATTACTTTATTTATTTTACAAAAGCTTTATGAAATTGATTTTGCTGTTATCAAAAGTGAATTATTTTAAATTTCTATAATAAAATAGACTAAAAAACTGTCATAACTTGCTTTTTAAATACCCGCCTCCGCACAAATTCATATACAACACAAGTTTCCAACTGTAAATGAATGTGATCAAGGCATTTTCGGCAAATTATGGAGGAAATGTTATATTTTTTTATTGATAATAACTTTATTCTAAAGAAATTTTCCAAATAACATTTTACCTAAAAATTAAAAAAAAGTGTTTACTCTTAGAGAAAAATCATGCTTTTCAAGTTTTCGCGCACCCTGTATACAAAATCACAAGCAGAAATTTTTATTAGGAATAATTTTTTGCCGAAAAATTATTTTTTTATCTATTTGTCCTATTGTAAACCTCATCCGTGGACAGTCTGTATAATGTATGGAAAAATATTTCAGCCCCTATATTATTTTTATTTATCAAATAAATAAAAAGCCAAATAAAATTTTATTTTTATATTTTATTACATACTAATCACTTTACGTAGTTATCTACTACACAAGAACACCTAAATTGACTTACATGTTGCAAAAGTATTGCTTTGGGAGATTTGTGGTTCAGGAACATTTACATTTATGTACATTAGATGGGCCAGGTAATGGTACATTAACTAAAAGCAAATACATTTTACTTGCATAATCATTTTACAAATATGTATTAGGTATAAATATACAGGGTGGCCATTTGATAATGAAACAATTTTGGGCACTCGTGTCATTTAAGGAAAAAGCTCGGACACATCAATTTTTAATTTTAAAGGGGAACATTTTTGCCCCTTTTACCACCCCCATCTGCAACCCTCTAGCAGGGGTGGCACTCGCCCCCATAGCCAGAATGATTATTATTTTATTTTGAACATTATATAACTCTTATCATATCCCCTTAGTTTAAAGTAGCTTGCTCTTACAAGTAATTTAATATTATACATTAAAAAAATTAAAGTAAAAATTTTGACACGGTGTCATATCAACGGGAAAAATAGCAGAAACTTTAAACTTGCCAGTGGTAATTGGGGTCGAGACACCTTCAAAATCAGGCGTCGCTCGATACCTCTTTCTACTTAAGGTTTGGGGGTGAGTCTCATTTCTGCTAGAGGGTTGCAGTTCAGGAGGGAAAAGTGGCAAAGAAATGTTTCTCTCTAAAATCAAAAATTGCCATGCATGTCCAAACGTTTTTCCTTAAATGACCTGGAGTGTCAAAATAAGCTCTGTTTCGTTTTTAAATGGCCACTCTGTTTATAATTTTATTATAGCAAGATTTACTTGAAAAATGTATAGAAAAAAATATAAAAATAAATAAAATAGTTCTGGTTTAACTTATGCCATAGTTAAATGATAATTGTTTTGCTACGATCTGCAGTTGTAAGCAAATCTTAGTTTTCTTTACATAGCAAAAAAATAATTATTATAAAACAAAAATGATAAAAAATACTTATATGTAAGTATAATTATTATTGATATTATTATTTATATACATTGCATTTTATATTAAATTAAAGGCTTCTTTTTAGGATAATGGTTTATAGGTGCATATTTTTAAAATGCCCAGCGAGCCTTAACTGGAATATTTATTAAAATATAGACAATGAAAGTACATGTAAAAAGAGCATGTTTTAGTAACATCTTAAAAACAGTGTCTCTGTAAGGAATTCATATATGTATGCCACTAGATTCTATGTAATATGGCACTTTTATAAAAAAGTTACACACTATTGCAAAAACCACATTCTCTATCTTTTAAAAGAAGATGCCATCATAGATACCTTACAAACGTTAACATGATGTATATACTTACCAAAAATTAATCTTAATTTCTTTGACAGTAAACGGATTGCTGTTATTAAAGAATCTTGGGTGTCAAAATTTGTTTTCGATGACTTCGGTGTAGCAACTAATGGAACATTTTTCTTCTTAAACCTGAAATATTACATAAAAAGAATAAACCCAAATGATAAATTAACTCTGTTTTAACAATAAATGTTAAAAAAAAACATGATTATAAAATTTGTTTATCAACCTAATTGAGACTCCAAATTTAATTTAATGTATCAGTATAATTACCCATACATGAAAATATTCTGGAAAATTACATAAAAATACTCCGTAATTTAATAAATTAAAACACTGAGAAATACTTACTTGTGGTAAATATTTTGTAGGATCATCCTCTTTTTCGTGACCCTCTCTTTGTTCCTGCTAGGTACTAGCTTCACAAAAATGCCTGTCATATACTACAAATGTTTTACAAACTTGCTGAAAGGTTTTTGTTTTTGAAATTATAATTTCCAACTTGATTACGCTTCAGAACGTTTTGTCACGTTTCGGAAAAGTATGTCTTTTTACTAGTTGTATTCTGACAATAAGGCACTACTGGCACTACATAACATTCACATTATTGTTTTTTAACAAAATTAACTATTTTTAATAAAAACACACTTAAAACACAAAATATACCAGTACGCAAAAACTGCGGCAACTACAAAAGAATAACCTAACCTTTTGTATTTTGTGGAATAACCCACGCAATGCAAAAACCGTGGCATAAGGCAGTTAATTTTCGACCAGGTTTTACAACTACAAATCAGCGGTTATCAAGAGACAAAATGTATCATAAATTATTCTTAAAAATGATTTGAGTGATTTTTGTATTACAAGAATCATTGTTTAAAAAAATTATTTTCGCAACGATTTTTGGACAGATATTTTTTAGTTTTTAAAACGTTAAACGTAACGAATGACGTATTTATTAATTGCCAAGAAAAGTGTCTGGTTCATCTGCGTTGACCGAAAAAAATGTGTATGCAATTAGCGCCCTCCCTTGGGTATGCTCCTAACTAAAATTATAGTGTATTGTTGGTTGCGTCGAACATGTATTCATTGGCTCCCATAACACTTTCTTTTATATATTTGTTTTTATATGGATAACGTTACCGATCGTGCTGGTTTTTATAAACCACGGTGTAATTTATAGATCTACTGTTCCTATTGCCAATTTGGTGGGCTAACCAGCACTATAGGTAAATACCAATGCTTAAGATTGTATTTAGGCCTCTAATTATAAGAAATTAATTCATTTTCAGTAGAAAAACAAATACCAGAATTTTGTTATTTTATAGACTATAATAATCAACAATTAAAAAAATAATTAATATATTTAACAATGTTGCGGGTTGACCCACCACATTGGCCATCACCAGCCGCAGCTGATATTTTATATATTAAATAAACGATACGTTTTTTTCTTTTTGAATAATTACTATGTATAACTCTGCACGATTTTTTAATAAGTCACGCCTAGTTAAAATATTTTTTCAGCGGCGTTAACTTTGACACGGCGTATAAATACGCCCTACAACTATGGCCATAAATCCAGGTTTTTTCGCGGTAAAAGCATCGCCATTAATTATCAATAAATATCTGATCGAATTTGCCTAATAAAGGTTAATAAAATAATATTCCCTCACGATCTATCGGTTATTAATCGATCGCTCTTTAAGATAAAGTTACCGATCGTGCTGGTTTGCTATAAACCACGGTGTAATTTATAAATCTATTGTTTTAATAGAGAGCTTATAAAAAATACCTTTTAATAGGTGATTAGGTAATTTGACAATAAAATTGTAATTGGTTATTACTTTTACGCCATTAAATTATTTTATTACTGACAACAAAAACCAATTAACTCGATAACACCTTTAGGGACCTTCGTGTGGATTCATACGACCAATGTGCATTTAATATACGCAAACAAGAACAACAAAAGTAATAGATTTTTAATAATATTAAGTGTACCACAACTAAAAACTTTTATGATATTTAAAGGATTTTTGCAAAAACAACCAATGTAATTTTGGTGCTATTGGCACCAGCCTATGTAATTTTTTTTTGTCATATCCTGACCAACTATTGTAACGAGAACTGCCATAGTCAGCCAAATAATGCAACTGGAATATCACCTAGTTTTGCCAAAAGAACCAATGCCAAGTTTTTTCTTCCCAATTTACAACAAAACCAAAGTTTTTCAAAAAGCTTAGAGCCAATACTGTTGTAAAAAAGTCCAATACCTGTAAACAAAATAAAAAATGTCTTAGCTCTGTCATCCTTCCTGAAAAATCAAGGGTGAACTGACAATGACCTCGATTTGGAATGAGGATGATAATAGTGACAGGTATAAATAATATAAAAATGTTTAAAATGTTTTTTGGCGAGTTTTTAGGTGTATTCGTATATATATATATATATATATATATATATATATATATATATATATATATATATATATATATATATATATATATATATATATATATATATATCTATATATATATATATATATATATATATATATATATATATATATATATATATATATATATATATATATATATATATATATATATATATATATATATATATATATATATATATATATATATATATATATATATATATATATATATATATATACGAATACACCTAAAAACTCGCCAAAAAACATTTTAAACATTTTTTATATTATTTATACCTGTCACTATTATCATCCTCATTCCAAATCGAGGTCATTGTCAGTTCACATATATATATATATACTCATAAAATGTTAAATAAAATTGTAGTACAATTTATTTTAAATTTTTAGCAAAAACAGCTAATGTCAAATTTTTTTCTTTCAATTTACGAAAAAACAAATGCCTATAGTAGAACCTTTAAATATATTTCTAAATGCGCGAAATACAGATATATTAACGAAGAGATATATTACAAAAACATATAAAAAATAGGCCATATAGATTTGATAACATTTTATGAATATCCTAAAAATATTGATTTTTTATTCCCCTAAAGTGGATAGTGGCCCCGGGCTTAGAACTAAAATACTAAAAACAAATGCGATGAAAAATGAAGGTACGGATTTTTTTTGGCTCCTTGATGTTTGCAATTTTTGCGCTCTACTTTAGTTTTGTGTCCCGGGGCCCCTGCCAACTTAGCTACACCACTGTTCTCAAAGTTCTGCTACAATTATGAAAGTCAAAAGGTCTTAAAGGATTGGTTTTAAATTTATATAGAAATATTGTAAGATTTTTAAAAAATGGTATATTATCATATGTTATGTTAAAATAAGCTTTCCCTAATTCCAATCGTATACTTTTTTTTAAATACTTTTAAGCCTTTTTTGTTTCTAATAAACCAACGACAATTTTTTTTTAATTATGCAGTGAGTAGGTATATTAAAATAGTTCCCTCTACTTTATCTTTTGAATGGGACAAGATATTGAGATCGGGTAAAATTTGGGTAAAAGGCTGTCACTTAAACTACTCTTTGGAATAAAAATAATTCTGGTCACGTAGCCTAGTACCACTGTCAGCTTTTTTTTCAAATTAAAAATGCGGTTGTGTTGTACGTTTTAAGGGCCTTTTAATTCTCTGATTAACGCTACTTTTTTTTAAAATCGGCCCAGCCTTTTCAGACTTAAAACCGTTTGAAATTTGGCGTAAATACCGTATAAACAGTGCGGTTTTAATAAAATTGGCTTGTAAGTGTAGATCGACCGAGTCAATTTTCAAAAACAAAGTGGCGTTAAGTTGGGAATTCAAAGGCCTTTAAAACTAGGTGCTTCACGACCCTTCCATTTCTGTGTGAAAAAAGTTGTGATGCTCCCTCGACACTAAACTACGTGACCAAAAATATTTTAGTGCCAAAAAGTAACTTTGGTGACACTATTTTACAAAAAAGTTACATGATCTGAATATCTGGACCCATTTAAAAGTTAAGGGAAAAAACTTTTAAACACCGAAATGTATGTACCAATTAAAGCTAAACTTCAAACGCTTGTAACTTAAGTCCGACCGGACCGATTTTTAAAAATAAAACGGTAATGGGTAGAAGGGCCTTTAAAACAAGGTGCTACAGGACTCCTTTTTCCATTTGAAAAAGAAGTTGTCAGTGCCCTCTTTACCAAAAATTATTTTTATGTTTAAGAGTAGATTAAGTAAAACTATAATTGTCTTTGGTTATACTCCCCTTACCAAATGTTACCCAAAAACACTATATTGTCACTTTCAGAAGATTATGTAAAAGAAACTCTTCAATTATCCGTACTGTATTTTAAGGAAAATAAGGTAAGGAAAAAACGTAAGTACGAGAGACGTTTATTATTTAAATGGGTTTAGTTGCTATAAAATTTTAAGTACAAGTAATTAAAATATTAATTATTGGCGAAAAATTTTGGTCAGATTATAAGTCAATATATTTATGCCCATTTATTACTACAAAAACACAAGAAATTTAATTTACATTATCCCATTACTATCAAGGAAATTTTATCCTATGCGGGTCCACATAAAAACTTTATAGGTATCTGCCCGTATACAACAACCATATAAATCGTGATAAGCTAAGAAATTTAATAGCAATTAAATCTATAAAACTTACAGGGGCAAATTTCTAAATTTCAACTGACCACATGAAAAAAAAAAGAAGAAAAATAATAAGCGTTTTTTTTTTCTAATTTATATTGATAAATCTTCAAAGAGTTGTGAATAATAAAAATAATAATAGTGATAATTTTTATTTACTATAAAAAATAAATACATTTAAAAAAAATAAACATACTTTGAAATAAGCAGTGGTAAATAAATACAATGACATACCAAGAAATAAAACAAACCAGTGGCTTTAATCTCAGCTATTTATTTTAGTTCAACAAACGTAACAGAAATGCTGTTTTATTATAATATAAAATTATAAAAAAGATAAACCCTGTATCTAAAATGGAACTGTTAATAAAAATGTGTTTTAGTTTTCATGGTAGAATCTACCCTTGGGCGATAAGAAAATATTTTTTTACCGGTTAACCGGTTCTCGAAAACGAAAACCGGTATTTAGGATAATCGGTTTTTGGTTAACTGCGGTTTTGCCTTTAACCAAGAAGAGGTTTTGACCAAAACCAAAAACCGGTTTTTTAAATATCGAATAATCGGTTTTTAATAAATTGCAGATTTGATCCCAAGAAAAAACAACTGTTATTTTGTAAAACTAGATATCTGTTTGACATATTATTTAGGTTAAAGGCTTAAATATTGGTAATTAAATTAAATAATAATATATAAAAACTTTTAAATCGGTAGTCGATAGCTGACAGCACTATATTCGCAGTCATCTAGCAATGCTGTGTTGAGATTCGGTTTTTCGTGTTTTTTTTTCGTTAGCCTTAATTTTTAGGTAGTAGTTATTTGAAATAACTTTTGTTTTTTCTTTCTCCAACCGTAAAGAGTTTTTGTACCAATGCTTTATATCTGCGATTTTCAAACTATGGGGTGCGCTTCCCAGGAAGAGCGTGTAAAGTTGGTAAAAGGGGCGCAATAAATTTAAAAACAAAATTATATTATGATTATTGTCAAATAATAAACTACAAACTTGTTCTAAGCCTAACAAATTTTACCTTTTCTTGGAATCCAAGGACTAACGATTGACATGCGCTTGCTTTGTGGCACACAATCTCTGTAAGCTGGGTTCCACATTAAAAATGGCGACTTAAAGTTCTTTTGCTAGTTGAAGCCTATTTTGATATTTAGATTTTAATGAAGCAATAGCAGAAAATCCGGTTTCACGCTTTGGCTTTTATTACTAAGAAGTCATTTGGTTCGAGTTCGATCCAGAAATTTGTTAAAGATTTGGTACTGAAACTCATTTTCAATGAAGTGCTGGATAAAACGTTTATTAGTTGTTCTTCTTCTTCTAGTGATAGGCCATTAGGTTTACTGTCAAATGCATTACAAACCCAATTCCAATTGGACAAATTAGTATCTTGTTCTGCAAAAAAGTATCGTCGGAAATTCGTACGCAAGTTTTCTAAATGGCTCTTTATGGTTTTTACCATTACAATTTTATGATTCTCTTCTAGTGAAAAATCCCTGATATTTCTACACAATGTGGAAAACCTATTAAAGCTGTTTTCTTTAAAATTGTTTTTCCATTAATGCAATTTTATATAAAAATATTTATTGTTTTTACTCAATTAGGTTTTTATTCCCTGGAGTTAAAGCTTAAGGGTATTAAGTTTTTTAAATATATTTACAAAGTAAAAAGCCTTTATTAAAAATAGCTTGTCGCAATATTCAGCCAAACGTTTATGAACTTCTTCCTTTAAAATTACCTCTATTTTACTTCTAAGTTCGTAGATATGCTTGACAATCTTACCAAACCAATTACTTTTCACCACAATCTAACCGTTAATACCCATGTATAGAGCAAAAAATAATTCCGTTTTATTAGCACTTTTTTGCAGCTAAAAGGGCTGAACATGAAGAATAAAACAATAAAGATTTATGTTCAGTTCCCATTTTTGTACAAAGCTCTAAAAAATAGCATAGTATTTATGTAGTTAACTACTTCCAAAACAATATTTAGACCAGGGCTAAGAGACTTGGACGCTAAAGCTTTTCCATGTATTATGCAATGTGTCCAAATAATATCTAAATATTTCTTCTTTCTTCATTAGTGTATAATCCTAACACAATTTTTTCATTACAAATTTGCCGCAATGATTAGGCATTATTTGTGATCCTAAATAATTTATTGGCTGTAGTTGTTCTTTCAATAAGTGTGCAAAACAGTAATTCTTTACATATGATACTCTTACGGAATCTGATGTACAAATTCAATGGTATTCATTATAAGAGTTGGTTGCTTTAATAAGTTGAAGAGCAAATAATTTTCCAATCAGCTAAGATTTAAGCTGCTTCTGAATGTAAGCAGATATATCAGAAATTTTTAGATAAATTGTATCATCTGACGAAAGAATATGGTCAAGTTGTTTAGCATATCACTCATCAAACAATGTTTTTACAATTTGGTACCGGGTAAAATAAGTTGTATTGCTATAGTGTGCGGTTTTTAACATTTAGCTACTTTGTAAGCCACTTTGTATGATGCTTACAAAGCTTTCTTGTTTACTGCGAGCGTTTTCTAAAAATTTGTCTTCTGTTTTTTAAATATTTTGAGCTTAAACTCAAAAAATTTACCTGGTTTACTGATATATTCCTTGTGCAATGTTTCTAGGTGACTCTTCAATTTCCTGGGTTTCATGCTATCAGCAACTATTTTTTTATACAAATAACGTATTACGAATTTTCTTCTTCACTAATGTTGATGCTTGTAAAGTCCAAATTTAGGTAAGCTTGGTCATATTTTCGGGTTTTAGACTTATATCCTCGTAAATCAGTACAGGGTTCTTCCTCCTTTAGTTTTCGTTTGGTTTCAAATTAAAATTTATTTATATTTACAGCTTAGAAAATATTAAGAGTTAGAGCACTAAACTTAAAACTTTTTTGTTTAACTTTAACTAATTGTCATGCAACAACTGTATTAATACAAAAGGCTACATAAGTATAGCCGCGGATCTTGAGTTGACACAATTCGATGACGTTCGACATCTTTCGCGAAAGATCGTCCTCGGCACCATGCACATATGACTATAGATAATTTAAACTAAGCTTACAACAGTGTTAAAAAGCGCTCATCTATAAACTAGTATAAGAGTCCATAACAATTGATGGTCAAGTTTTACTTGTTGTGGCAGTTAATATCGTGTTTTAAAATAGTTTTTATAATTTATTGAATAAATGCAATAAAAATACAAGAATAATTTGTGATAAGTTTTTGGTGGTTGTCATCATGAATTTTGTAAAAAATTCTACTATGAAGCAAATGGTGCAAAGTCGGATTTGTTATGCCTGCAGTTTAAGTGTTCAAGAACTTACGTTTTGTCACTTTATATAAAACTTCGCGGAACGTTAGCTGGTAACTACTCTTTGCTTTATGTGGGTTTTGGACAATGTGCCTTATATTTTGTCTTAAATTTAATGCCTTGTTTTCAAAAATGCTTTTTCTTCTAGCCGAGACACAAACCCAAAATCGTATATTTCTGTAAATATGGTAAATATTTTCGACACTTTTGATCTAGATACCCATTTTTATCAGCTGATTGAACAAATTGCAACACTGCTGCTCCTGAGTTTGAATTCTCTATACCAGCTGGATCTAAAGCCACGTCCACACTAGTAAAAATTTACGTTGTGTGTGCCATGCAGCACAAATTTGTATGTGCGTTTCAAATTTTTGCCAGTGTGGACGAGTTCGCCGCATAGAAACACACGCAAAAATTTTCGCGACATTGAACGCACGCGATCCGTCGGTTGTCGGTTTTTTCAACATCAAAGAGATTTGCACCGCAATATTGTTTTAGTGTGGACGTATTTACGTTAATGCAATGATTTTGACAAATGTTGTTATTATGACTTGCTGTTTAGAAATTATAGAAGTTAACTGATATCCATCTTTTTAATTTGTTCTAAACCAACCATTCTGTGTCTATGTCTGCAATGTTAATGATGAAAAGAAAATGCGCTACTTTTATTGTCGTGCAAAATCTTATCAAAAAAAAAAAAAAAAAAATGGAGGAAAAAAATAGAAAAAAAGACGATATTGGATTAAACATTTGTATCAAAATAAAAAACAATTTGATGGCGTAAAGTTATTATATCAGCTATCCTTGGATGAAAGTACTGGGCATTTCAAAATTTTTTTGCGTATTTCTACAAATGACTTTGAGATTTTAATAAATAAGATTGAACCAAAAATTATCAAAAAGGACACCAAGCTTAGAGAAGCCATATCGGTAAAGAAAAGGTCTTTGTTTTTGATATTCTTGTATCAGAAGAAGAACATCATCTTTATTTAAATTTATCTTTTACAAAATATAAAATACTTGGCGAAAAAATAGAAACAAATCCATAATAACAAAATAGTATGCAACGCATAAGATCACACACGTTTTGAGCACGAACGCACGACACACAACGTAAAATTGAACGTAGGTAGAACGTGAAATTTGCGCCACAAATATTTGCGCCGAATTCTAGATTCAACATACAACACATTTATTTACTAATGTGGACGCGGCTTAAGGTGTTGCTTAGTCTAACTTTAATTTCCTGGGTTGACTATTTCATTCTCGCAATACAACGGGGGACGCAAAGTTGTTTGAAATAAAATGTGAAGGAAGTGGTTAAATATGAGAGTTTTGGAAACCCCTGCTTTATATTATGCCTAATATCTTATTACTAGTCTTAAAATAGACATGTGTCAATTTTTGCGTTTTTTCCCGAATATGGTATGTAAAAATTATTTTTTAGCAAAAATTTTGGTAATTATTTTTTAACGCGTTATAAACAAAATTATGATAGAAAAAAATCATTAACCAGAAATTGTAATTACTTTTTATATTGGATATATTTTTGATGGTTTATAAATAGGGCTACACACGGAAACACAGTTCTGTTAAATTTGCAGCAAACTTAGGAAAATAAAAAAAAATGAAATAGGTCATGTAAAACGTGTATATATAACTCGGTAATAATAGTAAGTACTATAATTTAAACTAATATATTGGTTTAGTAAAAAATTAAACTTTAAAATACAGAAATAATAAGTAATTAAATGATTTCCTTATAAAACGACAATTTTATGCCAAACTTGTTTTAGCTCTTTTCCATTTGGGTAAATCTAAGATCAAGCAAAACATACCTAATAATTTTGAACTGTAATGTATCTAAAATATCAGAAAAGCCTTAACAACAAATATTTAGGTTGGAATAAATCATCTGTTTTTCTTAACATTGACTATATGACGGTATGAGTTGTTTTGCATTTGCGCAGATGTAGGATCTTACCATCATACCATCAATGTTAAGAAAAACAAATGATCTATTACCAACTTAATTATTTACTTTTTAAGGCTTTTTGATATTTTAGATAAATTAGAGTTAAAATTTATTAAAGATGCTTGTTTTGTTAGAGAAAAAAGCGAAAACAAGTTTTGTGTAAATTTTTTATTTTATAAACGAATCATTTGACCATTTATTACTCGAGAATTTTTAGTTAAAATTTTTTAGTAAATGTATGTATTATTTTAAAATGTAGAGCTTACCATTTTTATTCAATTCTAAAAATATAGGGTCGTTTTACGGTTAAACTATATTGTAAATTTAAAATAAAATTGGCTTTAAAATTTTAATAATAAAATGTAAGTAAATTATGCTAGAACAATTTCATTATGTTCTGTTTGGTTTATTAAAGTAATTTAAAAATTTAAAATGTAAAGTTAATTATTTATATCAAATTTTTAAAAATACAGGTCCGTATTAAGATTAAACCCTAATGAGTGATAATCATTGAATTTGTATTGGGCTTTTTAATTTTGATATTAAAATATCAGGAAGTATTTAAAAAATAATGTTAATGATGGTCTTACGAAAACGAAACGTCGCACTTCAAATAAAATACCACCATTAGACAGAGCAGAAAAAGCAATTTATTTTTTAAATCCGATTTTAAATAAGACCAGGAAACAAATAAAACAAATTTCTTATTTTTAGATTTTTTCCGGATATCTCTGGAAATACTCGGAATTTTAAAACTTTCTAAACGGCATATTATGAGGCATATAAAACCTCAACTTTGTTCTCATTTAACCGACTTCGTATCTCTTACCATTTGCAAGATGCCCATACTGGCCCTCCTTATCTTGGACACGTGTATATGTTTTTTTGACAAAAAAATTCTTATACCTAAAATTTGTATGATATTTTATGAGCCCTATATTTGCAAGTCAACATTCGAATTCGCATTCGCATTTGCGAATATTGGTGATGGATATTCGCATTCGCGAATGTGAGAATTTCAACATTCGTAACATCACTAATAATTTACGCCCAACAACTTGGGCACGAGTCGGCTAGTAAAAAAATAATTTTTTGTAATCCACCCGTATTTCTTAATAAATGAAACTATAACAAATTACTTGGACGGGCTACTAAATTCTAATTTTACTTAATTCGAGAACCTATCTCGTTGGAAAATAATTGGACAGTAATCAGATACGTCAAATATGTTGATGGATAACTTTTTCAAAGTGTTTTTGTTAGCTGACTAAATAATAATTAAAAATAGATTCTCGTGGTTTCATAACTTATGACATTAATACCAAGATAAATGGGTGTTGATTGCGGTCGAGCACTTATAATTTTTGTTATAATAGAAACTTGGTTTTTTATGAAGTCTATGTGGTTCATTATAAAGTACTTATAGGTACAGCCGTTTAGGAAGCTGTGGTACTTTTAACTGCTGTTAAATGATAAAGGGAAGTTCATTAAATTTTACTTGATAGTAATAAAAAATAAATAAACTGATGAGATTAAAAAACTAAGAATTATTTGAAAATAAAACACCATTAATTGCGCATTGTTTAAAATTATACAGGGTTGGCAATTTAAAACAAAACAAAGCTAATTTTGGGCGCTCCGAGTCATTTAAGAAAAAACGCTCTGATCCGTTAATTTTTTATTTTAGAAGGAAACATTTTTTTGCTACTTTTAACCCCTGAACTGCAACCGTCTAGCAAGGGTGAGACTCACTCTCAAAATCCTAAATGGGAAGAGAGGTTGGGTGATACCCTATTTTAAAACTCTCTTGATCCTGAATAAAACTGCCAAGTTTGAAGTATCTGCTATTATTTCCGTTGATATGACAGCTTATCAAAATTTTGATTTTTATTTTTTTAAAGTATAAAATTAAATTGCCCGTAAGATGATAATGGTTAAACGATTTTTAAAATGGTATATTAGTCGAAGGTGTGATTCACCCCTAAAATTTAAGAGTGTATTACGTCGCCAAAAATATTAATTGATTTTTAATTTTAAAAATCGTTTAGGCCTCATTACATTCTCTGAGTTTAAAGTAGCTTGCTCTTACGGGTACTTTATTGTTATACATTAAAAAAAATAAAATAAACATTTTGACTGTCATATGAACGGAAATAATACCAGAGACTTCAAACTTGGTAGGTGTTATCGGGGTAAATAGACCTTTAAATTAAGGTATTACTCGGCCTCTCTTTCTATATAAGATTAAGGGGTAAGTCTAAATTAGCTCTGTTTGGTTTTTAAATGGCCACCCTATACAGGATGTTTTAAAACAAAAGTTTTTTCCTGTTTAAAATAAAAGGTTGTATTTTGTTTAAATATTAGGTGAACCAGAAGGAATATATCGCGGTATAAAAATGGCACAAAAATAGGGTTTTAATTTTTTTTATCAAAAAAATAGCGTAAAAATAATAAATTAAAAAAAAACATTATAAGATTACATTTGTCAAATGATGGATGATAATTATTTGGGTACACGCCAAACATTAAATAAAAAGTACTAAAAAATTTAAAAAAATTAAACAAGTAAAAAGATAACCAAAAATCGACGTTTCGGTGGCAAGTCTGCCACCGTTGTCGAGATAAATTAAATAAAATTATTAAAATTAAAAATGAACTATTATTTAGGTTTAAAATTTTAATTTTTTTCTTTTTTAGGATATTCTGAAAACTCTTTGACATTTATTCTTATATTTCTAGTTATCTTTTTACCTGTTTAAATTTTTTGGTTTTCTGGTACTTTTCATTCAAGTTTTGGCGTATACCGAAATAATTACCATCCATAAAATGAATCCGCCAAACTACAGAACATAACTTTTCAAATGGTTTTGCACTTTTTAAAATTAATTGAAATGGTGATTGACCACCCTTATTGTTCTTGTTTATGCGGCAACTTTTTATCTCTTATATTTTATTTTTAGTAAACGCATTAATTTAAAATAAATAAATAAAATGTAAATTATAACTTGTTGGGACACCAAATTTTTTTATTATATATTATTGGGACTAGTTTTAAAGTGTGCAATCTCAAATATTAGATTGTTTTATTATACAGTGCTTGTCTAAATTTAGGACCCCCTCTCTAAACTTCTGAATTGTTTGTATTTTTTATGAAAATTTAAGGACTTTAGTGTGACAACATAACCCAAATTTAAGAAAGGAAAGGACAGATATAAATATTAAACTGACAGCTGGGCTCAATTTCGAAAAAAAATGGAAAAAGCGGTCATGTGGCACATCATTTAAAAGCTCTTGCCGAGTACTTTAAAACCCCAAAATATAAATTTTAAACCTTTACCTACTACAAAATCGCGGCACTTTGAAAATTACTTGAATACCTCATTTAGATAGCCGTATTTTTGAATCTAATAAAGTTAGATACACATAATGTGGTATTTTCTTAAAGCCCTTTTAATGCTTTATTTATTGGTATTATTGGTAATACTATACAGGGTAGGACAAAAAGTATAGATATTTTAAATAACGCACCCTGTATATTGGATCACCATTATATGAAGATATCTAAAAGACCTTTAAGAAAATACCAAATTAGGTATATCTAACTTTATTAGTTTTGGAGATATGGCCATTCCAATAAAGTATTCAGGTTATTTTTAAAGTACTGCCATTTTTTGGGGGTAAAGGTATTTACTATTATTCTGGGGTTATAAAGTACTCGTCAGGAGCTCTAAAATGATGGGCCACAAGACCAACTTTTCCATTAAATTTTTCTTTTCAAAATGGTACTTAGCTGTCATTTTAACATTTATATCTGTTATTTCTTGTCTAAAATTTGGTTTATGTTGTTCTTAAGTTCTTAAATTTTCATGAAAAAATTTAAAAGTCCTGTGGGGGTCCTAAATTTAGACCAGCCCTGTATGTTATAAAAAAATAGAAAAAAGTTTAAATTCAATAAATATTTCTTAACTTTACACACTTTGCCATAGCTGTAGTACAAGTAAAGTAATTTCTTTAAATGAAGCGCTAATAATACAACTATTAGGACATTTATCTCATTTTTGTAAGCTACAAGGGGTTGTACAGGGTGTGCCAATTTTGTTGCATTTGCAGGGTATCTCGGTTATTATCAAAGATAAAGACTTGCGGTTGTTACAAACTGTTGCTACTTTTTAATGAAATGAAGGATGACACCAAAATTTTTTTCATGGCCCTTTTAGTTTTTGACCTAAAGGGCGATTTTTGTTCCATTTTTAGACTCCCCCTCGTATTTCCGTTATCTTTTAACTTACAGACCCTAAATTAATGTTTTTAATTTAATAATTAAGTTTCGCATGGTGGGCCATAATATAGACTCTATAGGGAAAGAATAAAGTTAGCCATAAGTTCATAATTTGTTTACATTATACAATAAAATCCGAGATTTAACTATTTTACCTCGCCCAGCATTTCTATTTCCCCATAGCTCCTCAAATCTTTTGGGAAGTTAAAAGTTAAACACGTCTTGCATATATAAATGGTTTGTCTAGGCCTACAAAACGAAAAATAATTTCCATACAATTAGTTATACTTGGGCATAGTTTTTCTTTACAATAAAATAAATAAAAACTTACTGGTTATACATGTATGTTATTTAAAGACGCAAAATGGCAGAACAAGAAAATTTTATCTCAACCAAACATTGATCATTAAATAACCATAAATTACATCAAAAAAGCAAGAAACATTTATAATATTAACTACACATACTAGAACATGGGTGAAAAAATTGGTTCAACAACGAAGAAAACAGTAACTACATTTTTTTTTGACTTAAATTGTGAAACTTTTAAAAGAACAATTGTTCTACATATATTTTCTTTCACCAGAATCAAACAGTGATCATTTACTTAAAAAACAATTCTGTTATTTTTTTCTCTCACGTAAACTCTTCGCACAAAATGGCGGCAAAAGTTGGGTATAAGCAAAAACACCTGACCCACAAAAAAAGTGCACGCCATTACACAATAAATAAAAATTAAACATATATAAGCTATTAGCTAAATGACAGAGGCATGACAAATAAAAATATTTTGACATTACATATACTACCTTGATTGTTTAAACATCCAGAATAGGTAGCAAATATCTACTAGAGGCAGCTCTGAGTCAAGTTCCTTTGTCTTTTGCGATCCTGATTGGGTTTTCTTATGGGACCACCGCGGAAGTGTACTCTTTAAAAAAATAAATAAAACGCGGTTCACAATTGACGAAGTTATCGGTGTACATCACTGATCTCGATGGACTGCCAATGTTATTACCTGCGCGAAACAAAAGTTACATTTCATGGGCGAAAAACCGGTTTGTGCGCAAGCCAGTTGAGGGTAAATGCACCCTGCGCAAAACAAACTATCCGCATTATAGGAAAGAATTTGTTGACGGTGTCCTGGTTTTCTGTTCGAAGTACGGTAGCTAATGAGCGTTACGGTCAGACCGCGGACGAAGGGTACGGGGTGCCGGTGTTTGTATGTTACCACGGCTTTTAAGTGAGCATGTACGTCCACCCACTACGCGAGGTCGTAAAAATCCGAAAAATGCTTCTTGCTACTACGGATCTAAATGTAGTTGATCTATGGTGTACATAAACAAAAAGAGACATAGGTGTCGAACATATAACCTATTCCTTTTTTTTAGTCGGTTAATAAGATCAAAAACATTATAAGCTGTTTTTAAGATTTACTGGGGTAATTATAATTTTTGAACACGTATATCTAATCTCTTTAGCCTTTACTCATCTGCTTTGTGTCAAAACAAAACATAATCCTTTTGATTTGTTTTAGGTCGTGCAGTTATTTTAAAAGACTTTCCAATATTTAAGCTATAAATAATTAATTAATATTAAATTATTTTTAATTTTTCTCTAAAATAATTAGGGGAGCCATTTAAAGTTACATGGGATTTCCTATGTCCCGCCCGGCACTGCATCACCCGTTATACTATTGTTGCAGTGGTTGCGTTGGCTCCAAGAGCAACTTTATAAAACACGTCACCTTAAGTAACTTTAAGAACTATTAAAAAAGCAATAAATTGCAACAAATTTTAAGGGATGTGTTTTATTTAAAACTAATAAAATACTAGCTAATAAAATTATTGATTCATATGGAATTTCTGTTTTTACTAGGGACTGAGTGATGTTGAGTGATGATGCAATAATGAGTAATGTAATTTCGATTTACAAATTAAATTGTAATATAATCTAAAAGTGTATTCCCGGGTAATAAAAATAAGAATAACAAGTTAGTAAATGTCGCATTGAGGTAAAATTTCTCATTTTAAAGGTTAAAAACCTGCATTGCAATTCCAGAAACAAAGAACTCCCGTGACTAGCTGGTGCAATCGTGCAAGAATAGTTCAGTGTTTGCAATATCTGCATCAGATTTGTGGTGTATTTGTTGTAGTGCTTTGCATTTAACATATTCTTTTATCGTTAGTTCCTTACCTGACTTGAGATCGGAAGCGTGAGATTTGGCGTAAGACAAGACTTTGTTTTATTGTAATTTCGTATGTTTTGTAGTTTCAGGAGTTAACAGGTCACAAATCTGATGTCGTAATTTCAAATGCTTATCTGAAATTTTGCGGCTGTTTTGCGGTAAAAAATGCTATAAAATCTAGAAAAATATTTTTAGTTTAAAGTTGGGTAAATTATTTTAATTATATGGTTTATTTAAAAATATAATTTACGCTATTTTGGTAATGATTCAAATGGCAATAATTATAATTCTTTAAACCATTGAACAACGTACTTAATTCAGAACATAATACACCTTCATTATTCACAAAACACAAACTTCAAAAAGTTTAAATGAGAACGGGGGTTAAGTAATACTTACATCCTTAAAGTTTTGTAACATTTTTTACTAGTCTATAGGTTTCACCATCAGTTTACTGGTTTGCGAGAAAATTCACCTTCTCAGATGGTGGCCCACAAAGGTTAAATGTCAAAAACTAGCAAATTTCATTTTACTTGAAATGTCAGTTTCTATTCATATTAGTAAAAATATACCGGTTGTGTTATTTAACATAATTAAAGATACGGTCGTTTTCGGCTAACCCAAAAATAACAGAAAACGTTAAACAATGCACAATTATGTGATATATTTATGTATTAAATTTTATTTTGACATTTTAAACAATAAAAGGTAAGAATATAGAGTTAAGCCACCTGTTACTGGGTGAATGTCCTTGAGAACTTCTAAAACGATTTTTAAAAAATTAAGAAAAATAAAAGAATAATTTAAAATCCTTACTTTTCCAATTATCCTGTATTATAATATTACAGTATTCCTTATAAGCTCATCTTTTAACGCAAATTTTTAACATGCTAATTAAATGTCATTTAGGGTCATTCATTTAAAAAGCATGTAATAGTATATTACATTACAAGTGTGGAAAATGACTAATTTCATACGAGTGGGAATATTGTAGCACGAAGCGTTAGCCGAGTGCGACAAACCCACGAGTATAAGAAAGTCATTTTCACACGAGTACTGTACACTATTTTTCCTACGACCACAAATTATTCACCAAAAAAAAATTAAAGTTTGTCTTTACAGAAAAATAAAAAAACGATTGAGAACTTTGCAACACTAGGGTGATTTTTACTTTGTAACACTAGTGTGATATGTACTTTTCCTTACTGCTATATTATATTTGTTTTGACAATATTTTTACATCAAAAATCACCTACCTAGAAGCATTATATAACTTTTATCATTTTGGAATTGAAAAAGGCCCTCAATAAAAATTGTATGGTTTGGTTAGGTAATAACGGTAATAGTTTAATACGGTTTTCTGCTATTTTAAGGGTTTTTAAAAATGATTGATACTTACATATTTTAGACACTCTTCTAAATAAAACATAAGTGGCGCATATTCAAAATATTCCGTTTTTTAAAAAATATCAGTAAACAAACTTCCGGGACCGGGTAGTGAAAAGGGGTGCTGGGTGGGGTAAAATTGGTAAAACGAGTTAATGAAGCTGAACATCACATGTAAAATTAAGTAAAAAATATATTTTTTCCTTATAATTTTGAGAAAAAATATAAAAATATGAAAATTTTTAATGCATAACCTAAAGACCTAAAAGTAAGAAAAAACAACTACTAAACATCAGTTATACACTACAAAATATGGAAAGCATTTGGCAACGTCGGAAGGGTCTGATTTTATTTATGAATGGATAAAAGAAAGTGCGGATTCATAAAGTGTGTATTAGTCTCAGGTTTAATTAAGGGATTTAAAAAATAAAGGTTTAACTAGTTGTTTGAGTACAAGACAGAGAGAAAGGAATTTGATCTATAGGAGTTTTTCTCTGACTTTTTAGGTCACACGGTCAAGCGGCAAGGCTGCGGCTGCCTCTGTAAAGTGCGTGCTCAAAGGTAGGAGGGAGATTTTTAATTTGATCTACTTACCTGACAATACTGTGCCACTGAGCGAGCAGTCAGTGAAAGTTGTTTTTTGTGGTTATATCTATTTAAGTTTATGTTTTATTTTTTTCGGAAATTTTATTATTATTCTTTTTAATATTAGAAGAAAGCTTATACTGTATAGTAACTTAACATTAATAAGATGATTTTCGCTAATTTGGGTTCTACTATTTAAGGTGAGTAAAAAATTTTTTTACTGTCACTACAATAAATATGTCACTTGCAAAACCAATAGCAGTTTTAGAATTACATCATAATTTATATCACACGAGTGTTGTAAAGTACTTTGCAACAATAGTGCTGTAAAGTACTTTGCAACACTAGTGTGATATAATGCATTTTCTATCCATGAAACCAGTGTGCAATTTGCTATTTTCACAAGTGGTCGTAGGAAAAATATTTTATCGAACAGTGAGCATACCGAGAGTTGAGCGCCTAGTGTGCTTTAACCAAATTGCGTTCAAGTCGCAATTATGGGCGAAAAAGAAAGCCCTTCTGTAAGTAAAAGGATCATTGAGAAGACAAACAGCTCTTCTTAAAATTAAATCAAGAATGCTAAGGCTTGTGGAGGACGTCATGCCCCACATATGAAAACAATATTTTAAAGAAAGTCGGATTTTGGACATACAAAGTGTATAAAGTAAAAGGAAAAAAAAAGAAAAAATACTTTTTGACTTGAAAGAGAAATACAGGTTTTTTAAATCTGTTTTGGCTATCGATACAATGTGTTTATGGTAGTTAGGGTTATTCTTAACGTGTGACGCCACCAAGATTAAAGATATCTTTGCTCTGCAAAACAATACTTTTTTCTTACTTCAGTTCCTAAATTTGTATGTAGACTAAAAGGAAAAAATTAAAATTATACAAAAAGAGAAAAAAATAAAAACCGTGTTTTTTTAAATTAATTATACATTTTACCTTAAGTTTTTAGACAAACCAGTTTTTATCATAGATAACCTACATTTAGATCCGCAGTGGCAAGAAGCATTTTTCGGATTTTTACGACCGCGCGCAGATGGTGGACGAACATGCGCACTTAAAAGCCGTGGAAAAATACAAACACCGGCACCCCGTACCCTTCGTCCGCGGTCTGACCGTAACGCTCATTAGCTACCGTACTTCGAATAGAAAACCAGGACGCGGTCAACACATTATTTCCTATAATGCTATAATGCGAATAGTTTGTTTGGGTCCGGGTGCGTTTACCCTCAACTGGCTTGCGTACAAACCGGTTTTTCGCCCATGAAATGTAACTTTTGTTTCGCGCAGGTTATAACATTAGCAATCCATCGAGATCAGTGGTTTTTATCCGGTAAATGAATAGGTAAGGTCGCTTTTTAGTTGAATCTTAGACTTTAAGTTTAATTTATCAAAATAAAGTTTTACTTCAAATTACATTTTAAAAACAGTAACAGTAAAATTTTACTAGAAAAAGGTTCTGCCGTTAGTGTGTTTTGACATTAAGGTCGTGCCATCATTGTACAGATGGCAACTATAGTTATTACTTCACAAAACATAGTAAAAACTAATCATAGGTTCTAAGAAGTAAACTGTTTAATAACTATTTTTAATAAAACAGGTGATAAACGTTAAAAACTAATTAAAATTCCGTTAACATAATACAAATAAAATACGTAATTAAATATTTAATTAAATCTTAGCAAAAATAAAATAAGAAAATTAAATATTGGATAATAAAAAAAAATTAAAAGTAATTTTAAAAAACCTGTAACCGTTAGTTGCTTATTTAAATATATCTGAGGTGTAATAGTTAAAACCGTTCAAAAAAGATGTTTTTATATCTTCTTATTTTTTTTGTAGCTTTAGTAACCATATGACCTTGGATATATTAGAAACCTAACCCACAATATACAAGGTGTGTTCTACTGGTGGCAAGTAAAAGTAACGGCGTATTGCTAAGCCCATTTTACGAAATAAGTTTATTGTATAAACATAGATCGGGAAATTCTTTGTTTCCAAGATACAGGGTGTATGCCTGATTCGATTTTAATAAAATTTAGCTGTGGTATAAAATAAAAGTTAATTAAGCCCCAAAGTAATTTTAATTGATGAGACCAGTGGCGGCGTGGGACGGAACTTAGCTAAAATTATTGACAAAAAAATGTACGCCACTAACTTTCTTGCTACTTTTATATTTTTTCTGGATGAAACACTTAAAAATACAACTTTCTTGTGTTCATTCTTTTAAGTAGCTTGCATAGTTTTCCAAAAAAAAAAATCTGCTAAATTACATATTCCTGTACCCTACAAAAAAAAACATTTTTATTTTAAAAATTAGTGTTATAACTTCTATTAGCAAGTAGGTAACAAGAACAAACACCTAATTAAATTATGTCTAACAAAATTTGACTAAAAAAGTGTTTTAGAAATTTATTAAACAAACAAACAAAAAACTTAAACCGTTAATCATCATTAACTCTATTT
This sequence comes from Listronotus bonariensis, assembly GCA_014170235.1. Classification (NCBI taxonomy): domain Eukaryota; kingdom Metazoa; phylum Arthropoda; class Insecta; order Coleoptera; family Curculionidae; genus Listronotus; species Listronotus bonariensis. The sequence continues at coordinate 103,603 of JACEGR010002753.1, forward strand.
TAAATACAGACATATATACTACTATTTACAAGATTTTTAATAATTTTACAAAATTTGTTTTGAAAAAAAAATGAATTTTTTATTACATACAAGATGCTGGAATGTATGGATTAAAAATGCGATTTTGTGAAAACAGTCCAAAATATCGAATAAAATAATGTATACTCTTTCGGTAGAAAAAAATGAAGGAATCAAACGGTCAAGGCAAAATGTCAAATTTGTCACCTGTATCAAAAATGCATACAAAAAAAAAAAAAAAACGTTTTACCCTGTATCATCACGACTAAGTGAAAAACGGTATATTTATGAAAAAAGCATTTGCCCAAATATCAGTAGTTTGTGGTAATAGTTTTAAAGTTATAATTGAAATAGTTTTTTTTAAATTATACAATTATACAAAAATTATAGGTACCAACATTATTTTGGCTCACTCTATCATCCATATCATTTATGACCTTACCTTTTTGTACATCCTGTATATTGGAATTATCCAAATAGCATTAAAAAGTCAGTAATCAAGTTATGAAGGTTATTTATTTGCTACTATCCTACAAACGAAATTCAACAAAACGTAAGATCATTTTTCTTCCTATCATTCGTCTTCTTCCAAAAAGCTAAAAATGCAAATACAAACTTTCAATCTAATAAATAATTTAGTAACATAATAACATAATTTATTCTATCTATCATTTCAATATTTAACGTTTTGGAAATATGAATCTATTATGTGCGAGCAATTTGTAAGGAGCTTCAACTGTCAAAAGGCATATTAATGTCTATTTTGGTTTAGTATCGATGCATTTTAAGTGAAATGTTGGCCCGATTTAACTGATATCGTTTAAGTAAAGCATATACATCTCAATTAATGTTAACATAGAGTACTTTAATTCATAATAAATATATTTTGTATGCGTTGTTAAATATTATGTTTTATTAACATAAAAAAATAGTGGGTTAAAAAGCCATTGCACCAAATTTTGCGTTGTTAAGAGTACTTATATAAAAATTAACCGATATTATACAAGGTGTCCAAAATAAGGAGGGCCAGTATGGGCATCTTGAAAATGGTAAGAGATACGAAGCCGCTTAAATGAGAACAAAGTTGAGGTTTTATGTGCCTAATAATATGCCGTTTAGAAAGTTTTAAAATTCTGAGTATTTCCGGAGATATCCGGAAAAAAAACGAAAAATTATAAACTTGTTTTATTTTTTTCTTGTCTTATTTAGTATTGGATTTAAAAATAAATTGCACTTTTGCATTGCCACTTTTTCTGCTCTATCTATTGGTGGTATTTTATTTGAACTGCGAATTTTGTTTTCGTAGGACCATAATAAACTTTATTTTTTTAAATACGGTTCTGATATTCTGACTTCAAAATTTAAAAGCCTATTTTAATACAAATTCAATTATGTATAACATATTGGGGTTTATTCCTAATACGAACCTGTATTTTTAAAAAGTTGATTAAAATAATTAACTTTACATTTTAAATAATTAAATTACTTTAGTAAACCAAGCAGAACTTAACGAAAATCCCCTAGTGTAACTAAACTACATTTTTAAAATACGGTCCTGATATTTTATTATTTTAAAGCCAATTTTATTTTAATTTCACATTTTGGTTTATTCGTAATACGGTCCTGTATTTTTCAGAATTTGGTAAAAATGGTAAGCTCTACATTTTAACATAATAAAAAAGTTAATTAAAAAATAATAACTAAAAAATTCACAAGAAATAAATGATCAACTGATTCACTTATAAAGTAACAATTTTTATATGAAACTTGTTTTTGCTTTTTTCTGTTTAAGTAAGTCTAACAACAAGCAAAACATTTTTGATAACTTTTAAATGTTATTTGTTAAAAATGTAAAATATCAAAAAAGCCTTAAAAAGTAAATAATTAAGTTATTGATAGGATAAGATCCTAAATATGCGCAATTGCAAAACAACCTAAACATTTTAAATGATTTGGCGAAAATTAATGATTATATCGTCATACCGTCAATTTTGGAAAAAACAAATTATCTATCACCAACTTAAATAATTGTTTTTAAGGCTTTTCTAATAATTTAGATAAATTACAGTAAAAATTATTATTAAATGTGTTTTGCTTGTTCGCAGATTCACCTGAGTAGATAAAAGCTAAAACAAGTTCCTCCCCTCAGGGGCTCGCAATTGACGAGTAGGTACGGGTGTCGCAATCCCGAGGTACCCTAGCTAAGTCCCAAGCCTAAGGTGTAACACCATCGCGCCGAGGGGCTGCATGGCACAGGGATTAAAGTGTGTCGCAAGCGATGCCCGAAGGAACTGGTAACCGGAGGGAAGATAAACCTTAGCACGGTGAGGGCGCACTGCCGTGCTGGACTGACAATTCGGCCCAACTCGTGGGAACACATGGAAAAATATTTAATAAAAAAATCAGAAAAGGGAGCTAAACAAGAAACCAAATCAGGAGAAAGAGAAATAGCATCTAATGCAACGCAAGCAGAAGCAAAACCAGAGATTGAAACGAGCACCAACAGCTATAACTCGGAAGTAGAAATCAATCCAACCATTAGACGTTCATCGCTGCCGCGAACACCGCAAAATAAAACACACAAGTAGTCAAATGATGTACACAGTAGGGACGAAGAATTTTTACGCCAAAAGCAGACCAGAATAAGGCAAAAGCAATAGAAGTGAGCGACGATGTTTCATGGCAAGATGAGGACTTGACAAGCCCCATCTACAAGCTTTACGAAGAATTGGAAGATTGTATTTTGCAAAAGGAACCACCAAGCCCAGCACTAAAAAAAAAAGAAAACGAGAGAATCAAACCAAAGAAGAAATATACACGGAAATGCCATAGCTTAATACAGTGCCAAAAGCATTAGAGAATGTAAACCTAAAGACAGTAAAGCTTAAAGAACAAATTAAGGGTAGCACAAACACTAAGATAGAAATTAAATCCGCTGCAAGAGAACTAAACGACGTCTTGATAAATTTAAATCGAAAAATTGATATCCTAAGCTTCTCGGTTTTCCACAAAATCCTCAAATGTCCATGCAAATGACCGAAAAAGTTATTGAGCACCTTTTTTCTGTGCAGGGGTGCAAAGGTAAACTTTATCTGTGATAAAAATGTGATATTTTTAGATTTTACACCTGAAGAACTAATTATAGCTAGTAAAAAACTTAAACCCAAGAAAAAACCTGGCCCGGGATGTATTCCCGCCGAAATAATAAAGGAAGTAGCCACCAATAAGCCAGAATACGTCCTAAAAATATACAATCAGTTAGCACGCAGTGGAATATTCCCAGAGGAATGGAAACAAGCAAGAATACTATACTAACTTCTCGACCGACCGTCATCATATAGACCGATCTGCCTAATAGATGTGGAAGGAAAGCTATATGAGCAATTAATTCTGATTAGACTTAAGCTGGAGTTGTCCAAAAGAGGGTTTTTTTCACCCTTTCGGGGTCATCCCACCCAGGTCTGACGACCGCCCCCTAGGTGGTGCACTGCAGCCTGAAGGCTTATTGTGACCCCTACTCCTTCTCATTCACACACCATTCATTCCATAACTTGGATGGTTGTTGCACACCGTGTGCCGTTGCCCAAAACACCGCTGTCGCCGGGCACCCATCCAAATTATGGGCGCGCATTCAACTGCTTAACTCCGGAGATCGACGCTCGCCGATACAACCGAAGCCGCCACAAGCGCGCCAAAAATCAAAAAAAATCATCCTTGACAATCTATGCAAAAGAGGAGTGGAAAAACGAATTATAAATATTATAGCAGCGTACTTCTCCAAAGAAAGATCATCGTGGAGGCTGAAGGAAAAAGTAAACCCATAGAAGTGAACAGCGGTGTCCCACAGGGATCGGTTCTCGGACTAACACTATGGAACATCCTATATGATGATTTATTTAAAATTGATATACCGGCGGGAGTAGCCCTAATAGGCTTTGCTGATGCTTGACCGTTGTTGCAAAAGGTGAGCAACTTCTTATGGATATAGCAAATATATCCTTATCACGAGTCTTAAATTGGATAACACCAAATCAATTAACCCTCGCTCCAGAAAAAATGGAGGCGGTACTTCTAACGACCAAAAGGAAAATCAGACCTATTGTTTTTAACATTCAAGACACAGAAGTAAAACCCAGCAAGGCAATTAAATATCTTGGCGTATGGCTTGATACTGCGTGCACCTTTACAGATCATATTAAACGCACTTGCGATAAAGTCGAGAAGACTGTAGCGGCAATGGCATGCCTCATGCCTAATATTGGAGGACCAAGAGCGCCAAAAGAAGAGTTATGGCAGGAGTAGTCCACTCCCAAATGCTATATGTAGCCCCTGTTTGGCACAAAATTACGACAAACAAAAAACATACAAAGAAACTGGCTAGACTTCAGAGGCTTATGTCTATAAAGATATGTAGTGCATACCGCACTATATCAACAGAAGCCGTGGGCGTAATAGCAGGCATACCACCTATAGAGTTTATGATAACTGAAAGACATGAAAAATACACAGGAGTGGAGTCACATGTAGCCAAACAGAATATGTTGGAAAGATGGCAGAATTGTTAGCTGGGAATCCTCAACTAAAGACCGCTGGACTTACAAGCTTATACCAGTAATACAGACATTTAACGAACAACCGTATGGAGAAGTGGACTACTACTTGACCCAGGCACTATCAGGGCATGGATGCTTCAGGAAGTATCTTTATGATAGAAGAAGGGCTAAAACGGAGATGTGCAACTACTGCGACAACATCGATGATGCCGCACATACCCTATTCATCTGTCCTAGATGGGAGGAGGCTAGAAGATCATATACCGAGCAGACAGGCTTAGAATTTAATGTAAGAAACATGATGACAAGTCTATGCACGTCCAAGGACACCTGGGAACACGCCTATGGAATAATAAGAAATATTAAACAAACAAAAGAAATGGAAAGTCGATAAAGCAAGGAATAAGATAAATGAATTAAGAACTAAGATGAAAATGATCAGCTTCTCCACTGAAGTAATGCGAAAGCGGTTTCCAGTGGTTGAAGCGTAGCCTAAAGAGGAAAGGAATTTTTTTAGCTGTTAGAAATCCAGTATACCTGGCCACATACGATCACTTTTTCGGCCAGGTGTCTTTCGAAGATTTTTTTTACCGACCTCTATAAAAAAAAAAAGTTCGGCATAAAATTTTTATTTTATAAGTAAATCTGTATTTTTAGAATATTCTTTTTTACTAAACCGATGTATTACTTTTAAATGTAATACTTACTATTTTACCAAATTCTGAAAAATTCAGGGCAAAATTACGGTTTAACTATAATGTAAATTTGAAATAAAATTGGCTTTGAAATTTCAATATTTAAATATCGGGACCGTATTTAAAAATCTGAGTTGGTAATGTCAAAGGGTTTTCATTAAGTTATGCATTGTTTATTAAAGCAATTTAATTATTTAAAATGTAGAGGTAATTAATTTTATCAAATTTCCTAAAATACAGGTCTGTATTAGGCTTAAACATCAATGTGTCATACATCATTGAATGTGTATTAAAATAGGCTTTTAAATTATCATATAAGATTATCAAGACCGTATTTAGAAAAATAAAGTTGATGATGGTCCTACAAAAACGAAACGTCGCAGTTCAAATAAAATACCACCATTGGACAGAGCAGAAAAAATAACAATGCAAAAGTGCACTTTATTTTTAGATCCGATTTTAAATAAGACTAGGAAAAAATTAAACCAATTTCTATTTTTCGGGTTTTTTCGGATATCTCCAGATATACTCGGAATTTTAAAACTTTCTAAACGGCATATTATTAGGCACATAAAACCTTAACTTTGTTCTCATTTAACCGACTTCGTATCAATTACCATTTTCAAAATGCCCATACTGGCCCTCCTTATCTTAGACACGTTGTATATTTTTTTTAGGATATCAAAGGTTTTTAGGTTCGGGGGCCCTATTCCACTGTTCATAAGCGCCTTTTTGTTTGTGTTTTATTAGTTTTTTCTTTATTTCCTCTAGGCTCTTATGAAAACAAAAAGTCTTCGTTCGTGCATAGCCACCTTCACAAATTGGCGCACAACACCGCATTAAAATTTAAAATATGACAGATTTGTCAAAGTCAAGCGTACTTTTCATCTTATGCAAACTCATAAATAGTAAAGTTTGATACCCAATTTTGATTTTATTACTAAAGTTAAAACTCATTTAAAAGAATCCAATGATCTTTGCGGTGTAAACTAGGCTATCAGTCAGTAGGTAGCTAACCCACAATACACCAAAGATATAGGTTAGAAAATTTTATTACCGTTTTATGAAAAATATTAAATTTGTTGAAAATGATGTTTTCCACTGTAAACAACGTATTGAAAATGCTTTGGTTTATTACCTAGTGATAGTTTTCTTTGTCTAAATATGAGGCATCAAGTAAGGTAGAAAAAAGGTGAGTTTAAATGTCTTATATTTATATTTGTTTCCCTTTAAAAATTTTGATATTTTTAGCTTCTAACAGAGATTGCAAGAAACATATAGTCCTTTAATGACAAGGCAACTAACCCAGGAACCCCATAAAATGCATCAAAACTTAAGACCATGTTTAGATAACAGACAAAGAAGGTTCTACAAAAATACCCCATAAAATTTTGCCTAAACACTGATTAATAACTTGCCTATTGTTAATTTTAAAATGAGTGCACTTGAATATGGAAAGGTATTATGTCATTGCTCTTTTAAATGGAAGAACAAAAGCAACTGTGAGTAAAATTTGCATTAAAAGTATACTAATATTTTCATAAAATTATTTCAATTATCCATGAGATACCGTCCCAGTTTCTTTAAAAAGATATTCACTTTTACTTTTTGTATTCGTGTCTTTTCTTGCTTTTACCAGTTCACAGCTCGAAAACCCTTACGTAACTAAACCTAACCTAAACCAATGATCTTTTCATAGGAACAATATTCTCTTTTACTTAATGGCTTTTAACCTTTCTTTTATAATTTATATACTCTACAATGTCCTAAGTTAACCCTGCTAATGCTAAAAGTTAAAATAATGCTCATTAAACTCGTATTAATGTTTATAGAAAAACCTACATTTGCTTATTTAAACCTGAAATTTGTATTTTTTTATTTTTAGGTGACTGTCAGATTGTAACATTATTTGTACTATACGGAAAACACTAGAAAGTGTCTGGATTTAATTGGTTTTTTAAGCTGGTGTATTATTTAGGAAATATATTTTATATAAACTGGGAGTATTTTCAAGAGCTTATCTGCAAAAATATTCCAGGACAAAAACTTAGTGTTTATAAAAACTTATTTACTCTAATGTACTTTTTTATTGTAAACCTAAGAATTAAAATAAAGGCAACAAAATATTATTGATTGTTTTTATTATTTTTTACAAATTACAGAAGCTTGGTAATTTATGTGTAAGTCATGTTGGGCATTATTATTTTGATTATCGATCATTTAATATGATTCTTGAACTATTATGCAATTTTGTCTTCTGGCATGGTCCTAAGGGATATTCGTAGTCTTCCAGAGTCCTACAAATAAAATTATTATTATTAAATGAAAAAGAATACAACTAGCAATAAAAGGTTTTGATAATTTAGGTACTCTTTGTTTAAAATCATGCAAGTAACAAATGTGTTTTGCTATCTTTGGGTACCTATTTATTTTAACTAATAATAATTACCGATATGTACTGACAATTTATAGTAATTCTCTTGAAAGGGAGCAACTATGATTTTGCCCAATATCAAAAACATTCCTATTCTCACTATATTCCCCCGTCTTTTTGCACAAAATTCTTAATATAACAGTAAATTAGAACATACTATTTAATTAAGCAGCTTTAAGAAAATAACCAGCCCCTTTTTTATTAGTTCTGTGCCCCTGTATATCAAATTTGGTCAAAATGGGGGTTGCTCCAACTTTCGAAACAATTACCCAATTTGCATAAATAAGACAAATATTTTTTAAAATATTACCTTTTTAAACTAAAAAGAAATTTACCATAAATGTTTTTTTCTAAATATGAGTTTACTTTAGTTTACTTACCTTAAGTGATATTTTAATGTAGTTTGCTAATCTCCATTTCCAGTCTTTGTCCTAATCTAACATTCGGTACAAGTACCTAACACTCAATAAAGGCCTTCTTTTAGAAAGTATAAATGGAAGATGGTATAAAAGTTATATGCAATAACTTGTTAGTTACTTTTCCAAAGCAATAAGTAATTTTTCATAGTTTTTCTTTTCAATCTATATTTTGACAACTGACATATTCATTTTACTCCAAATGAGCTTCAGGCTAACGCTTTCACGCACTTTTGCGCTTTTGCGCCGACGGAGCTGCAGGAGATCGCTTCACGAACCTTTTTGGTTATAGGTTATGTGATTTAGGAACTATTTTGCTTACGAATGATTATTCTGGCTGCGGAGGACCATGTTAATTATTTATTTGCTTCTTGTATTTCAATTAAAGTGTATACTTTGTTTTTAATAGCTTAGTTAACTGATTTTTTCAACTTTAATTTCACTTTAAAGGAATTTTAGGTTATGTTATGACTTTGAATTTTGTCAGATGTCAGATGGTAATACAGATTTCTGTTTTATGACCGCCTGTTTTAAAAAACAAGTGAAGGTTATTCGTTCGTTAAAAAAACAGATGAAGGTTATACGCTCCCGGAACGAATACGTTCAGCGAACGAATGAGTTCAATTTAGCAGAATTGAGCCCCGGAATCAATACAGTAGTTATTATTAGAGATAAGCAAATATTCACAAAAATGGTAAGTTTATATGCGCATATATATGTAAACAATTTTATCAAGATATGCATAAAAGATATAAATATATGCAAATATTTTTGTTCTAAAACTAAACAAGTAAGTAATTTAAATGTATTAGAAGAAGTAAAATATTACAAAAAAAAAAAACAGAATAATAATAATATGGTATTCATGGAAAGAATAAACCAAATATAAATATTATTAAATATAATTATTAGAGAGTTCCACTAGATATTTATGTCTTCGGTCTGAGTACATATATTTGCAAATAGAAAAGCTTGGTTTTACATCAACAGACGAGATTGGGGCATATTTTTTAAACTACCTAGTGAAGTTGTATACAATAACATTTTCCACAAAGTCACCAGAGATAATTTTAGCCACATTTAATAAAAAGAAATATCCATCATTTTTTTCTAATACATTTTTGGGTTTTTCTCTTATTTTTCTCCCAATAGTATAAAGTGACCACATTTTCAATGACGGACACCGGGACAAGTACAATAAGATGGATTTTTTTGGTTTTTCCCCAAATTTTTTAAGCAAAAAAAAGGTCCTCACTTTCATTGGGGAATTATCATTTATCCGTCAAGGTCCTCACCTCAGCGAAGAAACCTGTCTTTCACCACAAGTCGGGACATTTTCCCAAATCGGCGGGACGCGGGAGAAACCTCCAAAATCGGGATGTGTGGTCACTTTACAATAGTATCACTAACACTATTACCAGATGTTTGTAATTAATTAATTAAATTTTAAGGTTCTACTTAAGCCTAGTCCAGACCTACATACATTTGCCCGCAAACATAAAAACATTTGTATAATAACTGTATAAAAGCTGTTTAAAAACATTTAAACAAATCAGTGATACCAAAGGAATTTCGGAATTTAAACAAATGTTTGTAAACACATTTTAAACAGCTTTTATATACTTTTTATACATACAAATATTTTTATGTTTGCGAGCAAATGTATTTAGGTCTGGACTAGGCTTAAGGACAACTTACTTGATTTTAACTTTGAAATAACATCTTAAACACAAGTGTAATTGCTTTAATTGCATTAAATGTTTCGCATTAAGAAGTTAAGAAGTGCTTGGCAATTTTTATCAGACAATTCAGTAATTACCTGCTTTATGTCACTAAAATGTTTGCAACAAAAAGTGCTGCTTCCAATCAAGTTTCCCATCTTGTTATTATTGGTTGAGGGGGAAGTGGATTCGGTAGTATGTTCTAACCGTCTTCCCCAGAAATATTTTTGATTTTGGTGGATATTTTTGTGTAAAATATGTATTTAATATTGGAAAACCTGCAAAAACGGAATTCTTTGCATAAAATAAGCAAAATACGCAACTTGCATAAATGCTCTTCCCTAGTTATTATCCTAACAAGTGAGGAAAGTTATATTTTCCCGCACGCGAACTTGTCGAATGCAATGTTTTTTAAATAAGACATGGATTTTTTGATAAATGTTTAAAATATTTACCGGGGCAGCATTTGTACGAGCTTACAGAGAAATGCCCTTTTATTTTTAAAAAGACAATAAAATTTGTTTTTGGGTGTCAAGTTATAATTTGACTATCTTGAGTCTACTATTTTTTTAAATAAATAATAAATAAAAATGCAAGTTTTTAATATACAGGGTACAACAAAAGAATGATTTTAAAAATAAAATATATTGTATATCCAAAAAGATCTTTAAAAGACCTTAAAAAAAATACGATATACTTATTTTTATTGGTTTCGAAAATATGACCGTCCAACATTTTAGGTTTTTCCAATATGTTTGCAATATAACGTATACTACGACAAACATACTATTTAAATTGCATATATTTCTTTAAAAATGTGTATATTTTTTTAAAACAGTAGATCTAAAACAAATAAAAAAATAATGGTAAGAAGAGATAGGGCTTTAAAAATTAATACACCACTAAATATTGTAACGTTTAAATATTCCACAGGGTGTTCAAAAATTTGGGTCCAAATGCAACATTTGGCTCTTTCTTGTGTAACAACTAATCCCATAAAACTTTTTTAAATCCCCATAATAAATATTAATCTTGATAAAATAAGCCACAAGCGGACGAAAACATAATTGAAATCGGTTAGAAAATCAAAATGGTATTTAAGATTGAATTTAAGCAAAACTTTGTATGACTGAATTTTCTTTGTCCACAAGTGTATTTAGGCATTTTTGCAAATTAAAGAAAAAACAAATTTTAATTTAAAATAAAATAAAAAAAAAACACATTTTACAAACCATTTAAAAAATATATATTTTTTATAACTGTTATTGTAACTTTTTTTTAATTACTGTTTGAATTTTTTCTACAAATATTTAAATTAATTAGTTAATTAATTAAAAAATGTTAAACCAAAATTATAGATAGCAGTATAGTTAAAAAGTCGATTTCTATGCAGAAATAAATTATTTGCAATTTGCCAACGGACGAGCGTAACTTCAAAATTTGTTTAAAAACTTTTTTCTACATTTTCTATACCTAACCTAATTTTAAAAATGTTTTTAAACTGAACCAAAATACAATTATAAAGTTGGCTACTAAAGTATTAAAATATAATAAAATAATGATTCTTTAGCAATACAAAGGAAAGTCCTGATTTTATTACAATGTATAGGTTTTTTATCCTATAGTTTCCATTATTTTGGATTTTTTCCAGCTTTATCTCCGGGAGTGCTCCAGGCGTTGGTCCACCGGACATTTGCCTGGTTGTCCGTTGTTTCAGTCTGATAGTGTGCATAAGAGTTAGTCAAAGCGGTAACACCAATATGTAAAAATGTAATTAAGGCAATGTTGACGACTGCTTACAAGCTTTAAATCTCACAGGTATTTTGGTTGTACATAATAACAATATTTTCTAGAAGTTTAAAATGACATATTGTCACCTTAATTGTAAGGCTAAAAATGGCATCAAAATTTTTATTAAAGCTAGAGTTGGGTGGCTACCCAACTCCAGTGTGATTTTTTATTAAAACTGGAGTTAGGTGGTTTTACAACTAAGGTGACGATATTGACATATAAGCAGATTCATCATGTTTTATTTCTATCTAACACACCGACCATCTGCCCCAAGAAATGATATTTTACGCAGAGTCCGTATGGTACAAAGCATATTATAATAATCGCAATATATATATCTGATCTAGTTACGCACAAAAGCCAGAAAAAAGCAAAAAAATTATTCACGCCAGTTGTTCACGATTAATTTAATACATCGCCAACCCAGGATTTGTACGTTAAATTTTTTATAGAAGTTTTTTAATACTAAGCGTTATATGCAAAAGAAAAAACCCGTATACAAAAACGCAGTGTAACTGGAGGGTTGAACTTAAAGGGCGAAAGGGTTGCCCCAAGCTGCGTTGTCTTTTGTTTTATGTCTGCCCTGTGACGCGAGATCTTTGAAACGTCGAAATTAAAATGCATTTCTAATGTTCAGAACAGCTGGCATATACGAACGGAGAGCGATTCTCTTTCGTTTAAATTTATGTTTGTGTGATTGTTTAGATAAATTTGATTTCAATGGGATACTCGTATTTTTAGTGTTTTTGGTATATGGTAGTCTAAAAGCCATATGTATGTAAATTTAATTAAAATGTTAAATAGATACAAAATGTTTCGATTTAGAATTTATTAAATGGTATATTCTGTGATAATACAGCGTGTCTCCAGAAGTTCTCACCAAATGGGAAACTTTTTAATTATTAACTTTACGAAAAAATTCCCTCTGTATAAAAAGTCCTGTTTGATGAGAAAATACATTTCCATAAAAATAATTGTATGTTAGATGTACAGGGTGGCTTAGAAAAGACTTTTCTGCAAATTAATATACAGGGTATCTCCTAACTACGGAACAAAACTTTAAAGGGTTGTTTGTTATGTCATTTTATAAAGAAAAGTTCCTATAAACATGATCCGCAGTTGCTTCGTTTTTGAGATACAGGGCGATAATTATCTTTTTAAAAGTCTGTGTTTTTTAAATATCTTAAATACGAAGCCAGATACAAAAAAAGTACTGCACCAAAACAAAAGTTATACTTTTAGTTTGCTTCTATAGGAAAAAAATCTAAAAATTACATAAAAGGCCGAGTGGCGTACATTTCTCTTTCAAAATTATTGGCTGTTGTGCCCACTGTACCTATATAAGTACATGGTACAGTGAACAACTTCGGTAATACCGTTAGAATTTTTATGCATTTCCACAAAATGGGCATCAAATGAAAGTACTTGCTGAGACTACAAATAAGAGTTAATATTCCGTTACTCTAATTCGTCCAAACTTTTGGTAGACAAATGACCTTGCAACAATCATGAGTTGATTAAACAGACTAAAAACTTGCCCAGCGGCAGCTAAAAAGTAAAACATAAAATAAGAGTAAAAGAATTATTTTTAAAAACAAGCCCTTATTATAATGCAATGGGAATAGTATAAGATGTATTTTTTAAACTTCTACTATCAAAATAATATGTTACATTATTACATTATAACGTCGTGTACATGAATTTATATGATCATAATTCCAATTTTTTAAATAAAACAATTGTGGCTTGTTAGCATATCCCAAAATAGCATTTATTAAAGTAATTTGGTTAGTTAGTTACTCGGTATTTAAATTAACACTCTTCCTATAACCCACTCATAATAGATTACACCTACGTTAAAGATATAATCAATATCGGTTAGGCGGGTTCATTTATTCGATGCTATTTTATTGGATACGTGAAAATGGTCAATCTACAATAACTAGGGCCGCTTTGATCCTGATCCCGCGGTATAGCGAGCTGATCCTGTTTAGCCCTATGGACACAAATGACGTTATAGTAAAAACAAAATTATGATTAAAGCTTTGTATAGGGAAAAACCTTTGAATAATCTCCAGAAAATTTGCTGGGTTAGAGGTTTTCTTGTAACTAAAATTTAAACAAAAGATTTTTAAATTATTGTGAGTTACACGCCATCTCATATTCTTTTTGGCCGTTACTTATTTGCCTTAGGCCTAACAGATGTATAAAACACTCCTTTAAAATTAGTTATAAAATAAACAATATCAATATTCTTTGGACTCGAGTTCTAACAACAATAATACGAAAACTGTACAAATCATAAATTTTAAAACTCAGTTAGATACTGCTTACACAACGTTTATGAAATAGCCATAAAGCGGTTACGAAAAATATATACGGATATTAGTTTCGCCCACGTTTAGATAATATTTGTTTTAAACATCGTTTCTACTCGAATAAGGTAATTTGCATTTTAAAATAAATATTTCAAATGAACCGTTAAATGGTCATGATTTAAAAGTGGTAAAAATATGTTTAATGATCTTTTTATGTATTTTCTTCTTTCTATACTGAAGTTATGCGTGGGGGTAACACATTATCCCATTTTTAGTTAATAAATTATACTAGATCAATGAAAAATCATGTGTTGTCCTTATAAGTAGCCTTGCTGTAAGAACTTATGCATCCTTTTAAATTAGTAATTTTGGTTTAAAATTGGGGGATTCAGAGATTAACAAAAGGAAATGGTATATTACATAACAAGTGTCGAATGTGATACATTTCACACGAGTGAGAATGTTGTCGCACTAGGCGATAGCCGAGTTCGACAATACCACTAGTGTGAAAATCACTTTTGGCACGAGTCATGTACAATATTTTTTCTACAACCAAAAAATATTTATATACCAAAAATCCTAAGTAAGTTTTTTTATATCATTAATTTAAACACAGACAAGATAATCTAACCAAAGCTTAGACGTAAATGTCAATGCAATAAAATCCAAATAAAGAAATTACCTTTAATTGTATGTAAAAGCATGTAACTATTTAGTATTTTTATTTTAGTTTCCTTACAAAAGTGTATGCACTGTAATTTCTTTAAGTTTTTCAAATTGCGTAAAACACCTTATCACTAAACAAAACTTACAGTCCCAAATGGATTAAATTAAATTTTAACTCTAATTTAATGGCAATTTTATTTTTATTTTATCAAATACTATAGCCTTTTTCTAACAAGGTATGATTTATTTAGAAAAAAATCTCCTGGCATTTTGTGGTTAGGTTAAAATTTAACAAATCGAGATCACTACTTTGGCATTCGAAGCTTTAGACACTTCCATTGTTTAATGGGTTTATTTTATTATTATTAAAAGCATTTGCTATAAAATAATGTCTATAAATAAACTAATAAACCCTTAAACATAAAATTAAAATATATATAATTTAAAAAAACGATAATGTGTGTTAGCACTGGTAAGTCAAAACCTTTAGTTTGTTAAAAATATACTGTAAATTACTTTTTAACGGAAAGCATATGTCATATGTACTTTTCAAAACTAGTGTTGAAAAGTAGATTTCAACACGCGTGTGATATTATTCTTTTCTAAAGGATGAAGGAGTGCGTTTTATGTTATTTTCCTATGTGGTCGTGGGAAAATATAATTTAAAGAACCATTTATAGTCCAAGATCCCGTGAGCGGCAGACCATCGTCATTTTGTAAAAGCTGAAAGTTTAACTCATAGTGGCCTTGGCAGGTACCCGGATGCAAAGGTTAATAAATTAAAAGTTAACTTTTGTTCTTTTATAAAAGCTCAATTTTATATTATGTAACTTGGGTATCTATAGAGATATTATTTCCTTAGTCGCCAGACAGTTTTGACAGTTCCAGCCCCTTGGCAAACAAACATTTTGGGGTGGCCCAATGGTCTGAGAAAATCCAATATCTTTAATTTAACAAGATATGTCCTTAAAATATTTCTATGTAAAAAATTGTTATTTGAAATACCAAAATATTTTTAGGACCTGTCTGTTTAGAAACCCTGCCACCACGCTACTTAAAATTATGTAAGCTCCTGAATATGCTTTATAAATTTTCTAATCCAATTTTTCTTGCACCACTATTTTTTGTCCTTGACCCTTATACAGTGTATTCCAGAATATATATTACAAGAGAACAAATGGACTAAACATTTTGGAAATTTTAAACGTGTTTTGGAAAAACTAGTCGCATGGTCCAAAACTCATAAATACAAAAATTTAACTAAAAAATATGACAAAATTGTAGAAGCAAATGTGTAGAAAATTAAATTTTATGTCAAAATTTAAAGGTAAAAAATTATTTTAGTCAATTTTTTTTTATTATGCATTAACAGAATTTTCTTAAAATATTCGTGGCCAAGAAAAAATTTCCCGGAATAATTTTAGCACGTGTGGTATTCGGTGAGAAAATTTAACACCAGGTTTGTTTTAAATAATATTCTTTTAAATTTAATGTTTGTAACTTTGACCCCAGCTTTAAAACTTTAAAATAAAATTAAAATAAATATTTTACCAATTGCAGTTGCAAATATTTATAATTCTAGAGCTTGTTATTGTTTATTCTTTTATATTGTGTATCACTTATATTACTACAGTTGGTAAAAATAGTTTATTTTAATTTTTTTAAACCAAACCTTGGTTTCGTTCACTCTTTCCTTATGTCTACTACTTCAGTCCTACGATATTATTTTTCTATCTGTAGTTGTATAAAATTGTCATTTAGGGACTTAAAACCTTACATTGTTTTATAATATGTTACGTCTGAAATACTTCAACTGGTACAAAATAAAATGTTCTTTAATTATGTATGTGCATGACAGACATGACGTTAAAACAAATTCAATAATTATGTCAAAAATTTTTCACTATAATTCGCTCCTGGGTACCCCAGATAGGAGAAAAAAAATCCGATAAATACTTGTGTTGTCATGGTAATCCAACCCAAACTACATATTTGATTGGTCAAAAAATAGTGGTGTGGAATTTTCTTTTAAATTTTGCTCCATCTTGCCCCATTTAGTTTGTAATGCGTAATGTAAAAAATTAACAATTACATTACACATTCTTTATACCATGCTTAAACTTTAAATTTTGACATAAAATTCAATTCTTTACAACATTTACTTATACAATTT